>JAIGNY010001738.1:5000-167500 GCA_020152595.1 Chiridota heheva | reverse complement strand
CTGTTGCGAGAAAGGGATAAATTGAGAAAATGAATCATATTGTATACTAAAATTTTGCTTATTTGTTAAATATGTTAACTGGTATAAATAATCATAATTCATACTACAGTGCCTTGACATTTTCTTCTAAAAGGAAGCTGGATAATCATCAATTATTTTTCGGATATGACACATTTTGCCCGAACGATTCTGTTTGATTCTGTGTGAAAACGCACCTGTTGTAGTATTCTAATTTCGTTTATGGCTGAAAGCATGAACGGTACAATATTGATACAAGGTAAAATGAGGTAAAGAAGGACCGTGAGTCAAATTGTTTTTTTGAATCTCGATTCGATCAATACATGAAATTGCTTGGCAAATTGGCATAGCAGTACTAAAATAAAGCGGTATCTTTCGGTATTGTAAAGAGAACACCTTTTAAATTACTAAGCTTAAAAAACAGCCTAAATTTGAACTTAAAGAGTAAGAAATTATTTTACACACTGCTGTATAGATTTTAAACGGTTTAATAGAACATGGCAAAGGGTATTTACAGGTAGATTCAGAGGCCTTTTAAGAGTTTAAAGAGATCATAGCTCGTCCGTATTTAGATACATACATTTTGTCTAGTTTGAATTTTTAATCTCTTATCTTACTCCATAGGCTAGACTATGAACCTTTCCAGGAATAATAACTTCGGCCAACTTCAATTCATAAGTGTTGATTAACCGAATATATGGTAATGAATATAAATGTTGTATTTCATACGTTGATATATACATACACGTCTGTTGTTGTAGAAAGAAAACCTGTTGCTCATGATATAAATGTCTAAACTGCTAAATGACCATAGACTCGTATTATATGTCAACCTGTTATTTAACGTCTGAAATAATCTGACATCCATGCAGAAACTCGTAATTACAATCGTATAAGTATATCATCTTTCATCGACTCTTCATCCAGAAACGTGAAACATACATCCACAAAAATGTATGCCTGTTTATCACAAAGAGCGAATACCTCTCCGCTGCCTCTACTAAGGCCACATCTTGGGGAAAAGCAGACATCGGAATCTTTTAAAAGTTGACCGATATCTGGCGGTAAACTGTACAATTAAATCTGGATAGACGAGGCTTGTCTGGATAGTGGTTAATTGAGTCCTGCTGAATTAAGTGCGGCCGTATACCTTCATGCGGTTTGTTCTGACTTTCGGAAATAGTAATGATGATAAACGATAATGGTACCGATTTATTTTCGGATTTTCGACGTAAGATTCAGGTATGTGTCAATGCGTCGAGCTCGTTTAGTTGCTTGCTTTCAATGATGGGCTGCACGTATCAAAGAACAAACCAATTCCAGACTGCCAGATGAAAGTCGTACTTGGCGGAATGAGTTATACGCCCGGCTACTTTCAATGAGTCAGTACACCCACTGTAGCAGCTAAGCTCAGATGGTAGTTGTGAGGTAACATGTGATGTTCAGTGGCGTAGCCAGAGGGGAAAGGCGAGGGGGCGATCGCCTTCCTCCCCCTATAATGTAAACCGTCGGTTCAGATTTTAATCCGTTGGTTCAGATTGGTGCCGTCCGGTTCAACAAGCTTTGACATTCCAGGTGCTAATTATGTTTTTTAATTCTAAAAGGGCATTTTCTCTGAAAAAGATTCTTCAGTATTAATATATTAAACATTTGTGCGATTGTGTATCTAAATACATCAACTAAGACAGAGAGAGAGGGTGAGAGGCGGAGGTGGGTGTCGGAGTGCACGTGATATAGAACAGGCAAGTTTGACAACATTTACACAAGTTTGTGGTAAATTATTGAAAACCTTTCTTTTAGACAACCCATATTTTTCAAAGAGTGACGATCAACCTATCCACGTGCAAACATAAACAATAAAACATTACATTTCCACGTTATGCGTTTTTATAATTTTGTGTTTTGTAATATGGTATATTATAGCTCTCTTTGTATTAAATTTTTACTTGTATAATACACCTTCTTACTATGCGTTGTGACATGTTTTTGCCCTTGAAATGTCAATTTTGCGAGAACTTCCGGGGCTTCGCCCCCAGACCCCTAATGGGGCTTCGCCCCTGGACCCACCAAGGGCCCCTAAGCGGGCCCTTGGACCCCACGTCGACAAGTCGAGCGCTTTGCACTCGAAGTGACACCTTCGGTGTTACAGCAACTACACCACTAAATATCGTGTCGATTCAAATCAACCCCCACCCCCCCCCCCTCTCCATATGAAAATCATGGCTACGCCACTGGTGATGTTCATAAATCCCTCTTTAAATTTAACTTCAGAGGAAATGTGCCGAAAATTTGCATTACGATCAGACGATCAATGGTCAAAATAGAATGCTATAAGCCAATAGTTACTTGGTACGACTTTCTAATACGACGCTTCGTGGAAGTAAATTCAACAAATTTGTTTGGCTCTGTTATTTGGTTCAATACGTTTAACACATCTTAGGTACATTTCAAAACTTTTTTTTTTTTTTTAAATTGTATTAAAATAAACCATGATGGAGGGCGTTGCCTTTTGCCTCAATAAATCAAGTGATCAATGTACATTGACACCATCCTTGATCATATCGCAGACCATTCTTGGCACTAACGCAATATCGTAGCGCACAGATTAACTTTTAGTCATGTCCAAACTTGTGGCTGGGGCAGAAAAGGTCTGCTTCTTCTTATTTTTATTTGAAAGTCGCTTTCAGTCTGAACTTTTGACGTTTTGATGCATTTGTTAAATTGTGATATTTGAGGATATAGATCTTTTAGTAAATGAAATTACACGTGATGAAAATACCCCTAAGACATGTAAGATAGTAGTAGTTTATTTTCCTTTCTCGTTACAAGTGGGTGGTGCAAGATTGATATTTTCCAAAAAGTTTAATAAGAGCGATGGATTTACGAGAAAATTTATAATAATACTCGTAATGTTTTTTATTATATTCCACATCATTTTAACTTTGAATATAAGTGCGTTTTTCATACATTTTGGTCATGTCTAGTAATTTCCGTATCATCCCTCATTCTCATATTTTATTGCTTGTAGCGGATCATTAATTGTTTATGAAAACATTCGTGATCGTAAGCTAATCAATAAAGATATCATTCTGACAAAGTCGATTACCGTCCGTATAAGTTGTGTATTCACGTGCTCCATAATGGATTTGTTTTAAAGAAATGACGTAAACAAGAGCTTGTTCAAAGAATGTTTACAATTTCCGTCATGTCAAATAAAAGATATGTAAGCAATGACACTGCTTCGTTTTTAGCAAAAAATAGTTAAAAAAATAAACGCTGTATATCCATCAGGTGCTTCATTTCATCAAACCAAATTTCCTGGATATCATTGTATTTCTTTTTTTATTTATCTCTGGCGGTTTTAAAAATTGTGAAATGACCGTGAAACACGGGATGAAATATCCAATATGGCAGTCTGGCATATGCATCTGCACATATATCATACTCAGTTGATCATATGTGTTGCCATGAAGAAAAATTTCAGTCTGATCCTAATCAGCTAATGTGATACTGTTTACACATAAGTGGCTAAAATTCATGAAGGCGAAACGCCAAGTTAATGTGGAATAGGGGTTGACATATTGGATGTGTGAAAACGACCACCCTACAAACCAAAAAGTCAGTCCGATGATTATAAACTCTTTCAAATGAATATATACGGTCCAAAGTTGAAGAATGTCCGTCCAAAATATTTTTGGTAAGATATTAACAATAAAGGGCCACTGTTCTTCCCATCTTTTTACTCCACTGTTTGTTATGCAGTTTTTTGCGTCGCCTAATGAGAAATCGTTGAACATTTCCCAAATCAAACTTTGTTTAAACCTCATAGCTCAACTCATATTAGTTTCATACGATATCTGTTATGTTTGTATACTTCTTCTACCCGCAACAAAATGGTATTCAAAATACATTAGTATTAATGTTAATATCTTTCCAGAGGAAGTAATACACACGGGTACGATAGACACCTCACTATGTTATTATGTATGTGTTGTTCGCTGCATAACAGGATTTCTTATTATACATTTTATCTTATATATGATGGAAAATTTACATCAGTGCTATTGCCACCGTAAAAGCATTATTTTGTTCATGCGGTATATGAAGTCATTTAACATGTATGAACGTTCTGAATGTACGGGTCTTGTGTTGGAAGGTCTAGTGTTAAATGTTAGCTTATTGTACAGTTGTGGACTTATACATATATATTATATATATATATATATATATATATATATATATATATATATATATATATATATATATATATATATATATATATATATATATATATATATATATATATATATATATATATATATATATAGTTGTATATATATATATATATATGGATATATATATATATATATATATATATATATATATATATATATATATATATATATATATATATATATATATATATATATATATATATATATATATATATATATATATATATATATATATATATATATATATATATATATATATATATATATATATATATATATATATATATATATATATATATATATATATATATATATATGTATATATATATATATATATATATATATATATATATACATATATATATATATATATATATATATATATATATATATATATATATATATATATATATATATATATATATATATATATATATATATATATATATATATATATATATATATATATATATATATATATATATATATATATATATATATATATATATATATATATATATATATATATATATATATATATATATATATATATATATATATATATATATATATATATATATATATATATATATATATGTATATATATATATATATATATATATATATATATATATATATATATATGTATATACATATACATATATATATATATATATATATATATATATATATATATATATATATATATATATACATAAATATATATATATATATATTTATGTATATATATATATATATATATATATATATATATATATATATATATATATATATATATATATATATATATATATATATATATATATATATATATATATATATATATATATATATATATATATATATATATATATATATACATATATTGTCTGATTGTAGAAGCAGGGATGTGTGGTAGACGGTTAAGAATTAGTTTCTTGGTCAAGCAAATTTACCGTATGTGAAAGAGGTAAAGAGGTACTTCTGTATCTTATTGCGTTAAGGAGATATTCGAGTTTAAAGCTATGTCTTATATGTGAGAAAATGACGGGTGTAGTAAATATACTATGGAAGATTGGGGCCATCATTATCACATTCTTACCACTGTTAATGTCTTTTAAAAGTTATATATTTAACTTTTTTATTATTTAAATTATTCTTCCTCAAACTTGTTTTCAATTGATAAACTACATTCCTGGCATAGGCAATACATACATTTTCGGATGCGATGTCACAACTAGTCTGATTTCAGTCGTTTCTACACAAATGATAGCTAACTTGCAAGTTAAATATCTCCTGAAACGAAATTATATATTTTTCTCAATGCTTTCTTTACTATTTGTTTCTTTTGAAGTCCTTTTTCAGATGCATATATTGCTTACAAAGGCGCCTAGACATTTTACCAAAAGTACACTTCTGTCAGCTCTCTTTCGGGAAGGTCTAAGAGGTTCTGTTACTCGTTTAAAATATTGATGGATATTTCAGGAAGTGGGACAAAATTGCCAGTAGAACCTGTATTTCTCTGCCAGGTTTATGTATAAATATTAGCTGTAATACAGAACGGTTCCCTCATCCAAATAAAAGTACGGTTTTGGTCTATAGGAGATCTTTTCAAATTCTACTGATTTTACATCTAAGTTAGGGTCAAACACATTTACAGCTCATGAAACCTAACCACTACACAAATTAACAAATTTACATTTGAAATGCCTATATGTAATATGCATATTGATTATAATTTTAATCTGCGATTTCAATTTTTACAATAAAACTTTCGAGAAATTTTGAAAAAGTGGTGACTTGTATCAAACCTTGTAATCTCATTAAAACATTTACAATTTGGTTCGAGAATTATTTTTGACTTTTAGAACCGTGTAAATTCTACTTGAATACCATCTTATATTGCTAAAACAAAGCAATAATGAACAAACAAAACAACAACATAAACTGAGAAGCTTCGAGATTGAAATTATTTTACCTTACTGCGCAGTATTAATCACCCGATTGGGAGAACTCTAAGATTTCCCGCTTAAGGGATTAAAGTGTGCCAGACTGATGAATATTTACTGGTTAGATATGATTTATATTATCATTATTATTATTATTATTACTATTATTATTATTACTATTATTATTATTACTATTATTATTATTATCATCATCATCATCATCATCATCATCATCATCATCATCATCATCACCATCACCATCACCATCACCATCACCATCATCATCATCATCATCATCATCATCATCATCATCATCATCATCATCATCATCATCATCATCATCATCATCATCATCATCATTATCATCATCATCATCATCATTATCATTATTATTTTTATCATCATCATCATCATCATTATTATTGTCATCATCATCATTATTATCATTATCATCATCATCATCATCATCATCATTATTATTATTATCATTATTATCATTATATATTATTATTATTATTATTATTATTGTTATTATTATTATTATTATTATTATTATTATTATATTATTATTATTATCATCATCATCATCATCATCATCATCATCATCATCATCATCATCATCATCATCATCATCATCATCATCATCATCATCATCATCATCATCATCATCATCATCATCATCATCATCATCATCATCATCATCATCATCATCATCATCATCATTATTATTATTATTATTATTATTATCATTATCATTGTCATTATTAATATCATTATTATTATTATTATTATTATTATTATTATTATTATTATTATTATTATTATTATTATTATTATTATTATTATTATTATTATTATTCACCATCATATTTCTATTATTATCATTATCATTATTGTTATTATTATTATCATTATTACTATTATTATCATTATCATTATTATCATTATTGCTTTAGATTTGTTTCTTAATGAATGGAATTATTCTACCTCTGAAGAAAACCTGGCAGTTAGAATAAGTTGCGTTCTCATTAAATAATATATGTTAAAGAGGGACTATCGTCTCGAAAAAAATTGCTTGACACCCCGCTGGTAATTGTATAGTAATAACGTCACTTTCGTGGCGCTAATTGATTGGCTCATTTCAATCTATGTGCATATATGTCAGTCTGTGTCTCCGTTAATACGATAACTGGCTTTTGATATATCATTTAGTTAGCGTATTTCAACAACATGTTCTTTTAGTAAATGATATCACTTAAAATCCCAGTGCGTAATGTTGGTAATTGCGAAGTGCTCATGCTCATTGGTTTTTACTCGGCTTGAAAAGAATAATGACAATTCCATTTATTGTAGTTTATTTCTACGTCGCATTCTACTTTACGTTCTCTTTACAGTGCTTTATATTACTCCAGTTTTATGCTTTCAGATGTTGTCCCAGTACTTGAGGGATATTTTTACTCACTTTCAAATTTGATATTGATATCGAATGTCGAATTTCTCGCGTGGATGAATACAGCTGGGAGTTGAGTTACACATCTGAATGAGTACTGAAGTCATGAGTGGAATAAAATAAAACCCCTAAAATAGCACCAGAGGCCATATTGGTTGCGTATGACATTTTCCTTTAATGTCTTAATTTTACGTCATAGTTTGACGCTATGTTTTTCGAGGTTTGGCATTTGTCAACATTGGATTCTATAGAAGTATATACTTTGGATCAAAATGTTAGTAATCTGGTAATGGTGCATATTTTATGTTCAATTATATCATTATTGCAATTGTCATTCGTTTATTAATTAACAGTCCATCCGGCAAAACCTTCAGTTTATACTATTACAAAATACTGATATATTTTACGGTATTCAAGGTTTTTAAATTTCTTAATTCACACAACTTCGAAACTGCCCAAAATAATACAAAGAACATAACCTTGGCACAAATTCACAATGTTTCAGAACTTGAATACTTCAAAGCTTTTTTTTCTTTCTCGAGTATAAAAATGTTAAAATAACTGACAAAAATGGGTAACCAAGCTGCCAAGGGTAAAACTAGTTCGTTGTTAGGTAAAGGGATCAAAGAGAAAAGCAAGTTTCTGAAGTGTCACATAAGTTTTCAAGAAAGGTTTTTAACTTAAGCTTTTTCTACTGACAAGAAAAATGGAAGAAACAAACGGTTAAACGGTTTAATAATGCTAACAAAGATTGTTTTAATGTTTTCTCTCAGGGGACATCAAAATTTGTTCACGGGGGCACGAGGGGAACGGTTTGTGCACCCATTGAATTGATTTAAATCGATTGACCTTACTGTAACATGATTTGCATACACGCAGTGAGAATACTTTTTTTTCATACAAGTATCACCGTTTAAACACCCTTTATAGTTTTATAGACATGCTTATCTACGTTATAGATACACTATTCAATTGGGTGTGAAACTGGTATCTGTAAGGATTAGCGTAAGTGAATGATGTTTGCCATCTTGTTTGGTGTATCTTGATTATTGCTTTATCTATATCCGATCAACCAACCATATCAGTCCATTACGTTTCGTCCCACAGTAACTTGTATTTGGTTCAAACAGACAGACAGATGGCAAAAACATGACCGGAAGCAAGCCATTCATCCCAATGCAATAAACCGTGCAAGATGAAAAGCCCAAAATTACATCTGGCATACATCCTATTAAAGAAGTTAATGAAGCGTGAAGAGACACTCGCGTGGATAGAATGCGTATTGTTAGGTTGGCGTATGTATTAAATTGGGACTATCTGATGTAAATTCAAGATAAGTGCAGTGGTCAAGCAAATTAATATTATCGCTTATTTTGACAGTGGCCGTTCAACACATGATTGATCTTGCATGTGGTCCTGAAGGAATATTCCTGTGAATTTTCAAGTTGTATATATTTCATAGAGGACTATTACAGAAACCATGTGTAGAAACAATGTTAATATCTTATTTTGTTTTGGAGTTAATGCATTTTGAAGATTCTACAGGTGTGACCTCGCACAAATACAGTGTGATGTCATAAAAGACAATGATGTGAATGAAGGTGAGGCATAATGTGGTTTTACCGAAGACAGCTTGTAAACACGGTATCTCGTAAACCATACATCAGTGGCATGTCAAATTTGGCATATAGATGCATCATGACCTATAAATGGTCCCTATTGTTTTTAGTATCGATATTGTACATATGGATAAGTAGGGAGAGGGGAGGGGGGGTGATGTAAAAATCTCCAAATGCTCATATTCTAATAACCATGTATCTGTTTTGCATCTTCTTTGGCATAAATAAGGTGTAAGGGTTGGTGGAGATGCCCATCTGCCCATTTGATAAATAAAAAAATAAAAAAATCACTGATATGATTTGTGGACGGGGCATAATGTGGGTTTACTGAAAACAGCTTGTAAACACGGTATCTCGTGAACCATACATCAGTGGCATGTCAAATTTGGCACATTTATTAATCATTGACTCAAAGATGGTCCCTATTGTTTTTGATATCATACATATCAATGAGTGGATGGGGCTTAGTGCAAAATTCTTGAATTTTTCAAATCTTTACAAGTGCATGCCAGTTTTGCTTCTGATGTGACATGCTTATATCGTTAGATAGTGTGCACATGCTTATGTTGGTAAAATGACATATCTAATTAATTTTCAAATTAAAAAAATATATCTTGACTCCACCCACGACCTGTAAATTTCTATTAGAATAATCAATTTATACTGTTGTGAATTACTACCCGTTCATAAACCTAATTTCCTTTGTTTATTGTCTGTAATAACATTATTGTTTCCCAGGACAAATACTAGATGAATTAATAGACAGTGATAGTGGCAAGACTGCCACCTTTGAATTACATTTATAGTGCATTCCTTCTCAATGCTGAACAATCGCAACAGTTGTAAAGGATGTTTCACGGGCTGGTCATCATTAGTGACTTTGCATAATTATCAAAAAGCTTAAAAGAAACAAATACTTTGGCCTTAGTGGTCATATTATGACATTGCCAAGTTAGGTGTCCCTGGTTGAATTCCCGGCGGGTCCTCATCCATAAGTTCTTCACAGGTGGATAATCTCTATATAACCTTAACTGTTGAAGACTGGATGTAAAATACCCAATATATCTATCTACATTTTAAAACTTAAAGTAAAAACTTTTCAGTTTAAAACACAGATATTCATAGTGCATTAGCACTTACCAATCAAAGTTTCATTCCCACAACTAGGGGAGGGGAAAATTGACATCAAAGAGTCATTCGCATAATTAGCGCTGAAAGTTGTTATTGCTTTAAAACCTACTTTATATGACTGCTATTCAACATTGCTCTGTTTGGAGAGAAGGGGTCATGAAACATGCTGACTTGAAATTCAGATGGGGTCTCACTGTGGGATCTAAATGATTAACAAAATTGAATGAAGCAGATCTCAATATTCTCCGATGTTAATTAAAATGTAATGAGTGACATTTAAAAGTAGTCCATGAAATAATGTTATCATTCCACCTGCACTACAAGAGCTTCTGAAAAATTAAAGCATCAGAACCACTCAACCTTTTGGTTTCTGGTTATTACTTTATAGAAACACACAAAACATTGTCTCAGATCTGTCTTTATGACATTAATTGTACACTGCAAGGTCATTTTTCAACACATTGGTAAAATCTTTGAAATGCAATAACTCGGAAAATGATATCAACATTTTCTGTACACCAATTTGTTTCTTCAACAGTGCTCTATCAAATTTCTACGGAGTATTTGCATTGTTATGACCGTGCATTAAATACGGTTAATGCACAATTATGACTATTTGGTTTATTCCATTTTTAAAACAGGTTTTTTTTTGATAAAACGATAAAATACATGTAAACTTTTCTTGTTTTTCATTCTTTTTTTCCCTTTCTTTTTTTGTATGCATTTTAAACAATCTACACGAAAATTTCACTAAAAGCTTAATGCTTTGGAATCTTGTTTATATGCGTATTTTATGCACGATTCAAAGGATTTTGCACTTGCAAATGATCCTCCTCAATTCAGGTCATTATACTCGGTTCAAAGTCCTTTGCCCCGTGCATTAAATACGCATATAAACGCTCTGCCTCAATATTAATCTTTAACTATCATATACATGAAAATTTACGGGACTATTCCTTTAAGTACTGAGGCATGCAAGAAAAAATCATCATGATGTAAATTCAGACATTCAAGACACGTGTAGTGGTCAGACATATTCATATTATTAAAGGAAAGGTATCGTCCCATAATTACATTCAGATGTGAATGCTGCCGTGCTGGTTAACGTCACTTCCGGTTTTCAATTTTCCCTATTGTTTGCGAGAAATATGCAATGTTATCGATCACCCATCCGCATGACCAAACAGCCTACATTTCTTATCGATAACACCACAGATTTTTCGCAATTATTAAGGAAATTTATTACAAGCACGGCAGCGTGCACTTCTAAATGTATTTATGGCACGATACATTTTCTTTAATATGATCATTTCTTTTGACAGTGTATAGCCATTTAACACATTGTTGATCTTCCATGGGGTCAATGTAAGTAATGAAACAATGGAAAAATAAGAAGCAAAACAATAATTCTATTGTATTTTCCATTGAGTAAAGTGAAATTTAAAACAATGGGAATAGTCAGTAGATGATGTTTTCTTGTGTATTTCTTTTATGCTTTAATGTCACATTTTCTTTACGAGGTTGTTAGCGCATGCACACTATTTATCCACAATTTCACGTCAATATATTCTTTTAAATTCATTTCCTTAATTACTCGATGAAAAACTGTTAAGCATATTAACCCCAGTTGTTATTATTTAAAAGAGTACATTCAACAAAAACAACTTAAGTATTTATGAGTACCTGCAAAATTAATATCATAATTAATTTTGAATGCTACTTTAAAAAGAGGCGACAATCTTTATGTGCATTTATTTGTGTTCTTCAGAAATAAGAGAAGCTGCGGGGTTTCACATTTTACAGTTTACAGTTTATGCAAAATGACCAGAAGTTGCAGACGTGTAACTTACAGATCTTTACAGTAACAAATTCATATTTTCCATGGCATACAATGGGGATATGCAAAACACGGGCCTTTGGGTAATAGTTTTACTTGTGTACATCATGAACCTGTAATGATAAAAGGTTTTCAACATGATAGCAATACGCCATAAATATAGTTATTGCGTTTTAAGAACCTCAAAATAGACTTCATAGGGGCTTATACCCAAACCAGACAATGCCTCTGTTTTAGTTGATAGATATCTGATCAAGCAAAACTTAATCAAAACTTTCAATTCTGCCCAGACAAAATAATTTTCGAAATAAAATTACTAAAAGGACTTAACTATATGTGCAAACCCTCATTTCTTAATTTCGATAATATCATTTTTCGAAATAACCAACTTAAAACGTAAGATGATACGTAAAGTTATCTTTACGCATAGCAACTCGACCTTGCTCTGATGCTAATTAATGATTAATTGAGTTAAAAAGATGTTTCGCTGAAAGGTTTACATCATAGTTTCATATAATATGTGACTGTAAAACAGGAACAAAAATATCCTAGGCAAAAGATGTTTATGGAGATCAAGATTCGTGTTGCCTGACTTAAAACACTTGTGCTTACATACAGTCCGGTAGCATGCCTATTAATGGGAACATTTTGCTACATGGAAGCCGCCATTTTGTGATATTTCCCATGATCCTTTGCTATTCTAACGTTATTCCTTATGCAATGTAACAGTTTTTAAATTTGAAATACATCTGGGAAAAATATCTTTGCTAGGGGAAATTTAAAGCGTGTGAAAATGCCTTCATTACTGTCATGGGTACAACTTTTCCACTCCCATTTGATATCTTCACCACGCCGATTTCGAAATATTAGATAAAATAGAAAATAGAGCTAGACTTTTAGGCGCGATACGGCCATTTTTAAATTCAAATGTTTTTCAACACAAAGAATTTTGATATTTCAAGTACATAAATTAAAAACTATGACATTTTATTGCAACACCTGAACAATATGTCTGCATGATTTCAATATTCTGGTGTGTTATAAATGTTTCTATTAATAGGCATGCTTCTGGACTGACATACGTCAAGACTAAACGCAGGCGATAAGCACGCCATATGTCAATAAACTTCCATGTCATTTTTTGGTTAACATTTTCTTAAACTATATCAGAACTATAGCTAGAGGATACAACATAGATTAGGAGATACCGAAATTTACCTGGATACGAGAACAGGAAACATATTATACAAACTTATTATATAATAAGACTTTCAATTCAGGATGATCGCTTATTTTTGTTTAGATTGGATTCAAGTTTCTATCTGAGCGGAAGATTGCAAATCAGCACAAATATCTGAATTTCAAAACCACAATTTTTTGCCCAAAATTGATCTTCTACACGTTGCATTGACTTATTACATGATTGTTACTAGAGGCATATCCTCAAGGAATGATCTTTTTAACCTTTTTAGTATTAGAGATGAAGATGTACGAAAATTAGTTTAATGGTCAAATAGTGCATCGTATATGATACGCGTTCAAAACTTTTATTCTGTTAATGAAATATTGAAGATTTTAACTTCTGTTTCATTCGTGTAGAAACGACGAAAATCAAACTAGTTGTGACGTTGTATCCTCACATTCTTCCAAATCTGTATGCATTGTACTGCAGTTTTTCAGAGATTTTTGGCCTCAAAATAACATTTCATCAAGAAAATAGAAAAACAGAATCTAATAAGATTATTAAAGAATTCAAATAGAAAAAATGTTTAATCTATTTAAAGCTTTTTGAAATACATCAACAATTGTTAAGAAAGTAAAAATAAGGGCGCCAACTTTCTACAGTACATTTTCCACACAAATGAGACAAATTTTTGAACTTGAATAGTTTGAATGCTTAAATATAAGATGCACCATTTGACGAATGAACAATTTCTTGTACATTTTCATCACTAACACTAGTAAGGTTAAAAAGGTCATTTGTTGAGAATATGCTTTGAGTAAGAATTATGTTAAAAGAAAGATATCGCCCCATGAATAAATTTCCTTATTCATCACGAGAAATCTGCGATATTATTGATCACACATCCGCCGGACCGAACATATGGACCTATAATCGTTATTGATAACATCACTGATTTCCCGCAATCAATAAGGCAAATGAAAACCGGAAGTGACGTTACCAGCACTGCGGGGGTCACTTCCTAATTTATTTATGAAACGATACCTTTCTTTTAAAAAGTCAATGTGTAGAACAAACTGTGTTTTAATTATTTAAAAATCCTCTTTGGTCTCTTGATAAAAAATGAATTGATTTTGATCACTGCATTAATTTTTGTAATCACATCAGGTGAAAATGGTATCTTTTATTTCTATGAGTACCCCTGTTAACCGGCTACCCATTGGGAGCTCAGATATTTTTCGCATGTTCGGTGACGATACGTTCATTCTAAAGGCGATACTTATAAACGCAACGATGAAGAATGATTCGAAATTATTTCAAGACAAGACAATTCCATCGGGGGAATAAGAAAAAGATTGTCATTTTAATCATGGTTAAAAAGAACATTCCAGACATGAAAGTTTTTGGCTTCAAATAGAAAAGAATCCTCTTTCACGAGTTTGTCTGTCTTGGCTAGTTAAGTGTATTTTCACATGAGTAATAAAGTTGGCAATATATTTGCTTATTGGAAAATAAATTTGTTGAATATCTATTTTTTATTTTTATTTTTTATTTACATTGAACGTGCGGGTGTGCCATCGATATTTATCTCAAGTGTCTCAATGTGGATAAATAATTTTGACATGGTTTTATATTATTTTTTATTAATCCTTATCTTATTTTGTCTTGAAACGGTCTGTCGTTTCCCACTGACAAATAACCCTTACTGACCAAATTACGTTCGTAAAAACACACCTGTCTTGGCTGTATACTCTTCGAAAAGATATTTATTAATTGTCAAGTGGATATTTGAGATATTAATTACAAATCTACTCACTTAAAATATTTGGTATGACGAACATAATTATTCTTATTACATATAACGAAAGTATAGTTGTATATATAGTCTCTTTGCGTGGTGTGTGTTTTATTAGCTGCAGAGAAGTATTATTTTCGTCGCTTGGGGCGGAAGCGGATATGACGTTACAGGTCAGGCATCCTTCATTTCAAATCATTCATTGAATAACAAAACTAACAACAGATATACAGGGTGCCTGATTAGATCAACAAATTATGGAATTATGGCTAATTTAAAGATATGAAAAGGTTCCCAACGACAGTTTTCCATGAGGGACAGTTGAAGCAAATTTTACGGTCAATGTGGAATCCTGTTAAGTGTAGAAATGTTGTTAAAACCAAAGTTCATTTATACAACAAACGAAAATGTAACATACACTCAGGCATGTCTGAACCACGGGGAAAAGGGTCACTTGCCCTAGAGTAAGGGGGCGGGCGGAGCAGGAGGTGCCCTTATGATTCGCAATTATCACCACACCGCAGAAACATAGCAACAAAACTACTGACGCTACCCATGCATACACTAAAACATTTTTTGTAGAGGAGTAGTAGGGGAGTAATACAAAGTAACAACGAAGCAATGCAGTGATGACAAGTGGTGGACGAAGTCAATACATGTTAGGGGTTTCCGTGAACTCATTTCAAGGTTATGCATTAAAATCCGAAAATATTGTCACAGTTTTCTTCTCTCTAAGCCTAATATTAAGAACCACTTTCAATTTTGCTCATGTTCCCATAAATTTAAGAAGTGTTCTAACAAGGGGTATATGATATCCTCGATAACATTCAACACATAGCAACACATATCATCGAACAAAAAGGTGGGCCTAGGCCGTTTCAAACGACTAAACGTTTTATGTTTTGTATGTTTATGTTTTCGTATTTGGTTCGATTTGGCTCGGTTAGGCTTAATTTGGCTCGGCCCTTGATTTGGCTCGGCTAGGCTTGATTTGACTCGGTCCATGTTTCGCAAATGCCCGTTTTCTAAAAAAAAAAAAAAGATGGACATTGATTGCAATTTGGCAACATGATGAACTATGACATGCTATTATGCAAATGGACGTTACTTCAGATTACAGCGTTTTCGTTTTTAAAACAAGTATCCCTAGTCTATGATCTTGAGCATTATATCATATTCTCTCTTCCAAAAGAGGATTCTTTCTTAACCTTTGATTCGACTTCAAGATTTCCAATTTCAAATAAGTTTTTGTGAGTGATAAAAAACTGCAAAAAAGCACATCGATGAATATATATATATATCCATTTTGCAAGAGCAATGATCTTTTAAATCTAATACACATATAGAGGAAAGCGGTCATGATTGATAGATTTGCCGGATTTAAGTGAAGACTGTGGTCTATACACGGCTAATACGCCATGCAAATTTATTGAACCGTTTGAAGCAATCCGCCAGTTGCTTTTTATGAGTATATATCCGCCGACTGTGGTCTATCCGCGGCTAATACGCCATGCAAATTCATTGAACCGTTTGAAGCAATCCGCCAGTTGCTTTTTATGAGTATATATTCGTCAAAGGGTCAGGACGTGAAGATTGAGCCAGAACCAGGGGTGTCACTGCACGTGGGATCAGGTCAGTTCTAACGAAGGTTAGATAGAAAATGGTAGAATTTAGATACGCTTGTAAATACTTTATTCACAGGGGAAATATAGAGTACAAGGGAGGCACCTACCTCCTTGTGCATACAGTCGATTTTTGTAGGCTCGAATCACGTCTTCTTACCCTTTAGAAATTTACCTTATTATTAATATACTTCTGAATAAAAATTTACCTATAATCTATAAGCAAATTATGTCATGGT
This sequence comes from Chiridota heheva, assembly GCA_020152595.1. Lineage (NCBI taxonomy): Eukaryota > Metazoa > Echinodermata > Holothuroidea > Apodida > Chiridotidae > Chiridota > Chiridota heheva. Next base: position 150,422 of record JAIGNY010001738.1, on the reverse strand, counting down.
GCCCTTCGTTAATGAGTGTATGTCTTTGTTTATACAGTTGCGTTAACCGCAGTTATACGTACGTCTCGAGCTTGTTGATTTATTATATATTCTAATACATGTAAACAATTCCCCTGATTTTGACTACGTATACACCCACAGTTTTCTCCGTGTTTAAGACTTCATTTACAAATTAGAGGTTTTCATAGGCCGCAACAGTCACATGAAGATCACAAACCCGTCCCCCAATTCCAACCCTTCAAAACATTTTCAAAGTCACAATATTTTCGTACCAAAATTGTCAGTGGGGATGAGGGAGGAGGAGGGGTGGGGGGAGTGGGGGATTGTAAGATACAAAATTACCATACACAATATATAGAATAATATAACAGTGGGGATATGCCTCATTTATGTGTCCCGTCTATGACAGCGCCGTAACTGGCGTCCAAAAACTAAACAAAAGAAGAGGGGGACTGACATTAAAGTCCCAGGGTAATCTGGGTGGGGGAGAAGGGGGGGGGGGGGAGATTTCAAATTGGAGGTTCCGGGCGCGTTGATACAAGTTTCACCGAGTGCACGAACCCACTGCATGGTCCCTGAAAATCCAAGCATTTAACAGACACAAACTTTCCAAACGTATTTTTAAAATCTTTGTAGCCTACTTTATTTTGACCTAAGCCTAAAAGTGGGGAATGTGTTCCCTCTGTCCACTGTCCATGTGGAAATACAGTAATACACTCGTACTTTAAGCCCATGCAGTAGATCTTGTTGGACTGTTTAATGAGGATTTAACCTTCAGGAAATTGCGACTGTGTGAAATACCTACTCGCATTTTAGAAAATAATGCGCCTTATCATAACAAGATAACCTTGTCTGTTCCCATGACAACCACATTAACAGCTTGCTCGGTTTCACATGAAAATACCCGCAAACAGGGAAAGCTAGTCAACCAAGTATGCCATAAAATATGGTTAGTTCTAAAACCCTTACAGCCCACACCCACAACCCACAAGTAAATGTTGTGTGTGTGAGATTTTTATAAATTACACCATGATTCAATTCTAAAACTGCCACAACCCAAAAGTGATGGTTCTTGCAGTTAAGATCAAAGGTTGTGTGTGAGGGTTTTAAAAAAAATACACCATGCCTGATTTCTAAAACCCCACAACCCACAAGTTATCAGGTTATGACTCTTGCAAGTTAAGAATAAAAGGTTTTGGGTGTGGGTTTCTTAGAAATTACAGCATGCTTGATTTCTAAAAATCCCACATCCCACATGTTAGGTTCTTGTAGTTAAGAGTAAAAGGTTGTTGGTGTGGGTTTTTTTTAGAGATTACACCATGGCTGATTTATAAAAATCATGTTTTTTTTAGAAATTACACCATGCCGGATTTCAAAACCCCCCACAACCCACAGGTTATCAGGTTGTGGCTCTACAGTTAAGAATAAAAGGTTGTGGGTGTGGGCTTTTTTGTAAATTACACCATGCTTGATTTCTAAAAAAAACCACAACTCACAGGTTATCGGGTTATAGCTGTTACAGGTAAGTGGTTTGTGTTTTTTTTATTCTTGCATATAGAAATTACACTATGACTCATTTCTGAAAACCCTCACAACCCACAGGCTATGTCTACATTGCACTTCATAAATATGGGGGTGGGGTGTGGGGTGAGGGGGGCCACATCACATCAATGCAATTGAAATATATATAATAATTATATATATATATATATATATATATATATATATATATATATATATATATATATATATATATATATATATATATATATATATATATATATATATATATATATATATATATATATATATATATATATATATATATATATATATATATATATATATATATATATATATATATATATATATATATATATATATATATATATATATATATATATATATATATATATATATATATATATATATATATATATATATATATATATATATATATATATATATATATATATATATATATATATATATATATATATATATATATATATATATATATATATATATATATATATATATATATATATATATATATATATATATATATATATATATATATATATATATATATATATATATATATATATATATATATATATATATATATATATATATATATATAGATATATATATATATATATATATAGATATATATATATGTATATATATATATATATATATATATATATATATATATATATATATATATATATATATATATATATATATAATATAATATAAAATCATAAACTTATACTTCAGCAACTTACTTCGGTATCTAGTAATTCTCCCCCCCCCACCGTAACACACCCTAGCATATAACTAATTGTTGTTCATTCTCAAATTTAGTTTTCGGAAATTAACTAAAAAAATGCTGCAGATGTTTTTACATTTCGAAATCTTTCCTTCAGAAATCGGAAAATAGAAGATTAATATTATTTTTCGGAAACAAAATCAGGAAAACCATCGGTTCAGAAAACTCTCGCAATTGGTAAGTTAACATCCATGGTGTAATCTCTAAAAACCGCACACCCACAAGCTTTACTCTTAACTGCAAGGGCCATAACCCGATAACCTGTGGGTTGTGGAGTTTTAGGAATCAAGCATGGTGTAATCTCTAAAACCCCACAAATCACAACCGTTCATCTTAATTGTGAAGAACTATAGCTCGATAACCTGTGGCTGAAAAACTTCAAAATGCCGAAAACATGCCAATTTGCACCGAATTTGATAGAAACTTAGGTTTTCGATAGATTAAAAACTAAGCTACATTTGTCGAGACGTGTCTATGTGCTTTGAAACGACAGGCCTACCTACATTGGGTGAAAAGCCAAATATAAGTAACTCAAATAATTTCAGCGGTAGAAATACGGAGAATGAGCGAGTCCCGGTAGAAAATTTTCAGGCATAATTACAGAACCAGATTTAGAAATGATTGCAACACCAGATTTCCCATCCAAACGTATTTCACGACGACGACGACGACGAGTGAACACACAATTACAATGACGGGGTCGTCGCCTGCGTAATCGGTTATGATAGTAACAATGCTATCACGAAACGCTTAATACGATCCGGACGAGAACACAGGTACGACGTACGGACAGACATAACATCGACAATCAAGTCAATGTCCACGGCCTTTGAGAACCAGTTGTGGTACACTGGCGTGTCTACCCAAGCCAGGCTTGAAGCCAGGGCCTCGTGGTCTGTAGACAGGTATAATAACCGCTACACCACAGTAGGTAGATTTCACGTACTTACAAACTTTATATATCCCTAAAAAAGGTACCGAACCGCATCCCACGGTCTACGATGGGAGTATGTTATACTATTGTATTTTCTCTGCTATGCAGGCAGCATGAAAACAGAGGTTGCTATACCGTGCAGGGAGCTCCATTGTATAACGTTAAACCTGTTCCGACATATTACTGACAGATTAATGTTTATCAATTTATATTTGGAGCAATTACCTCTGACGTGTAGACCAATAGACAAGTAACCTTCTCATCCTAATTGGGCCATACATGGCTTGTTCATGGATCGTATAAAATATGTGTGCATCTCCTGTGCCTATTCAAAAGATTTTGGTTCATACCGTGCTTTAGATTTCATCTGTAACTCTTTAACTAAACCCGGGATTTCAATTGCGTCCACTTTTGAATTTTCGGTAAGTTTTGTACGGATAATTTCCAGAATTTATATCACTGTTTCCATCCGTCGTATTTAGGAATTAGAATTCAATTGTTGTTTAATATATCTGCCGATAAATCAGTGTAGGTCAATCTATTAGGGTGTTTCAGCTGACGTCACGAGGTCACGTGACTTTGTTTACATCGCCATTTTGTCAATAAAAACAACTGTCGTCTGCTGTACATTTAATTAGACTTACATACGTTTGCATGTTGTTATATAAGAATATTTTTCTAAGATAATTATGTTGGAATCTTTCTGTGCCGCTGGATGCACTAATAAATGTGTGCGGGGGAATAAAAAGACCAATTTTTTCATTTTCATCTGATCCTGATCGACGTTTGTAGTGTATTTCTGCTTTAGAGGGACGGCTTCAACCTACAGTTCACACTAGGATTTGCAGCGAGTACGGTTATATCAGGTATATAAGGCTTTGTCTGAGAATAACGAACAGTCAGCTGGCGTTAACGAGAATATGAAGTAAAATCGAAAGCGGACACAAAATTACAATTATTAAAAAAAAATATATTGGTTGTAGGTACTGGTACATGTAGTATGTTTGTTGTACGTGTGATGCGACTGAGCTGTGAGAAGACGCGTGAAACGCAACGACACCGCTGCCTTGCTAAATGGAGAACAGTTGAGTTAGAGTCATGTGATGAAATCCCTCTAAATGATTTTTTTTGGATACTTTGCTCTAAAAGTGTCTTTATGTATCCCACAGTTCACATAATGCTCTACCTTTCTATCTATGTATTGCTATACATAGACCGTATATAGACAGATAGAGATATACTTTCTCACAGCCTTTTTGCTACTTTCGTTAATATATTTTAAAAGCAATTTAGCTATTGCTTATACACGTACCATATGCCTTCATCAAACGCACGGCAAATAGATAACAACCACGGAGGAGGGGCACTTGTCCTCCATAAGAGACAGTTTTTTCCTAAATGAAGATGTGGCCCCTAAACATGTGATGCTGGCTAGACACCTGATAACAGCTTCTCGACAGAAACTCCATTCGTGGAAGAGTGTACCAAAACTCTCTAGTCTGGGCCCCTCACCCCAGTGGCCCGAATACTTTTCAGATTTCTTTGGCACTGCTCTCCATTCCTCTGTGTCAGGCTCGTATGGAGGGGTACGACGGGTGTGTTGGCTCCCCCTCCCCCATCGATCCCCAACGTACATACATTTCATACTCCCTCCCTATGATTCACGTGGAATTTAAAAAAATATTACTGTGAAAACACACCTGTGTGTCGGTGCCCTACTGCTTGAATTACCTATTTGAAAAGGGCATTCTTATTACATTCTGAGCTGAACAATAGAATATTCCATTTCATCAGTCGCATTGTTGCTTTCGAGCTACGGCTAGCTGACGAACCTTATGGATCTTTCAATACATCAAAAGTCATAAAGAAACAGCAACAAATAGTGCTATTGACTTTTGAGAATTCAATTCAAATATACGAATGCAAATAATTATCGAGTTTGAATTATTTTAAATGTGTGTCGATGTACGTCTTAACCAGTTCGCGTATACAAACCGTGGTGTATTGCAAAATAATTAACATGTTTTTTTTAAATGCCATTTTGTATTATGGACCCTAATGAATCCACCTAAGATACGGAAATGTTTAAGTAGGGGGAACCTGAATCCCCCTGAGCTAATTTTAGCATTGCGGTGAGGATTGGGGGACTCGTCCTTCAAACTTATCTCCAAGAGCAAATTTTCAGTTCGACCACATCGGAGGAGATAATGTAGATGGGTAGAGGAGGGGGAAGGGGGTGAGGTCGCTGAATTGTTACGTTGCCCTAGCACACGCATCTCAGCGCTTTGAAAATTCGGCGTCGCTCCCAAAACATTTTGGTGCTTTTGTTTCCCTAGTTCGTGCCTGTGACCATTCTAACCATTAACCATTCTGTGACCTTTAAAACATTCGAGAGTATTTTGAAACATGTATGTGTACACAATGATTACGCAAACGTTAAAAGGATGTAATTATATATATTTTTTCATATCACCTTATGTGATATTTGAAATAATCTGGAAATAACAATGAAACATTAAGTAAAACAATTGTGTTGCAATTTGGCTAGATAATAAATTCGTATTAACATCAAAATTATGAAATTCATTCAATTAAAAAACATTTCAATCATCCGCCAAAATAAATTGATCATTCAGGCACTTGGTGGGAATTTGATTGGTTATTAAAAGCAATTTGAACAGGAAAAACCCACCCTGGGTTGCCCGCAGAATACAATTCACTTCAATACCCAATCACATATTGCCATGTGATATATATTCTTGTTGGTCATGACACTCTTTCTAATGGGTTAGTTCTACTGTTTATTTCTGAAACAGAAAAAATAATAACGTAGTTATACTAACCTAATTCATATATCAAAATGTTTCTATCGTATTTTTATAAAATAATTTTATATCGTATAAATTCTAAAAAATACACAAAAAATGTTATAGTGAGGTTGAATAGTTCAATAGCAATTTACTTGTAGTGCCCTCTTCCATATAAAATGAGGGCAGGACTTTTAAGGGGGAGGGGCACATGCGCTTAACGAGAGGGCACGTGGCCAGATTCTCCATATACTCTCGCGTTGATTTTTTGCAAGGGGTAGGTCCCCCATACTGGCTACAGGTGACATGTCAATGAAGATGTTTGACCCCTGAACTAATATTTTCACAAACCATGCACATGGTATGTCTTAATATGTCTCAAATAATGGACATTTTATTTTGGGTCTAGCGCAAATCAAACAGTCTTGAACGATAATATACAAATTGTCGTATGTCATATATGAATATGATAGTTGTTCTCTTTAATGCAGCTTGAAGGTTTAAAAAGACTCAAAGCGATCTTATGTTGCCTTTTAACCTTTTAAGTACACCAATAGGATTTCTTTGCTCTAAGGCACTTTTCTGCAAATCTTATTTGATCAAAAGGCCAGCATAATACTGTACTTACGCAATTATTGCCGATTTGACGTGTCTTCATGATAGCCATGATCGCGATTAACATATTAATCGCTTCGTGTATGAATTTTTTATGTAATTTGAATGTCTTATATAGATTGACGATGTATTTTACGTGTTTCTCATAGTGAGAGGTACCTACGAATGGATCCATTACCTGATAACGAGAAATTACGCGCGGCTATGACGTCATAACAATCATGGTCGCTTCCTTAATTGCATCTTCCTACGTTATGAGATCAAAGCAAATAAAAGACTTCAGTGAAACCCCTCGCTTATACTGTTGTACATGCTTCTACGTTTCGATATAGATGTAGTGCAACCACCATCAATTTCTGCCTTATTGATTTAATATAATCAGACGATAATCAATTGTGTGTTTTTTTCATTTTTAACGTTTTAACGTTAAAACCTCTCTTAAATGCGCCTAACGTCATTGTAAAAGTGTAAAAGTTGATAAGCGAAACTAAGACATACAGTACTTTGATTATGACAATTTCAACTTGATTAACGTTTGTCACCATTAAACATGTGAAATCCATGTTTTTCGCATATTTTCATCATACATTTCTTGTTCCTATTCTATATCCAATCTTAAATACAAATTTAAGAAATGTATTCCATTCCATGCAAATTTAACGTACATTTAACAGTGATAGTTCAAGTGCGAATAAAAGTTCACGAGTCATAATTTTTTTTCTTTTTCTTGCAGGTATCTGGTCTCAGAGGAAGCTTCCTCTCCTCCCGAGGAGAAATCAAAATGGCGTGGAACTCTTTCGAAATAGAAGGTGGAAAGCGCGAGTTTATGTTGGACGACACGTGGTCAACTGAAACCTACCACACAAATTCAAAAGATATAAACAGAAATAATGCCCAAAAAAGACCACTCCATCGATCGAATTCTACAGAAGATGCGTCAAATGATGGCTCAGCTGACGGGGAATCATCGGCTGGATCTATCGGCGAAGAAAGGGATGGAAAACGTAACAAACATAACAATAAAGCCGCTGGTAGTAGAGGAAATCGAAGAAGAAAACCGGTTAGCGCAAGAGAAAGAAATGTACGCAGGTTAGAAAGTAACGAAAGAGAGAGAATGCGCATGCATACATTAAACGATGCCTTCCAGGGATTGCGTAATACCATACCCCATGTTCACGCCCAAAGGAAGCTGAGTAAAATAGAGACACTGACCTTGGCCAAGAATTATATTTTATCACTAACAGACGTTGTAGTTAAATTGAAAGAGCAGTTAGATCAAGCCCAGTCACCAAGTGGGGCAACTTCCTTGGTTATTGACCCAGCAATCGACCAACTCTTTCAAGACTCTCCAAGTGATAGTAACGAACAAATGGACACATCAAAACTTTCAACAACTTCGTGTCCTGACAGTAATGATACTAATGAGAATGAACTATGATGTCACATGGGCTACATTGTTGGTCCTGAAATATTGCCTTATTTAATTAAACGGAGTTTAAGACCGGAATAAAATCTCCTTGTTGAAGAGGATAACATGATGCATCTCAGTATTCTATCCTTGGAAGATTGCAACATTTTAAATTGGTTAATTGAAAGTGAGCTTACACTTCCATTTAGTCTGCTATGTAGGTAGAAACAACAATAGAGTTTACGTTTCACCGCAATTGAAAAAAGTTCGAGAAGAATATGTCCTGCTAACGTTTTTTTGCAATATCGACAAAACTTCCACCGTTCCTTGATCTCGATGGGGAAAAAATCAACATCCAGCTCCAGCTTGTACTGCCCGATTGATGAAACGTTATATGTACTAACCTGATCTGAAAATTAGTTTTCTTTTTTTAGAAAACAAAGGATATGATCTGAAGACTTCCAGGGAAGGGATATTTATTCTGACATTTTTAATTCAGCAGAACATTTTACTTTTTATTTCCCCACAAACCAAGTCAAAATATCACATGACAATATTGTCGGGTATGTAGGGTACTTTGGAAATCACAATTATACATTTGGCAATTGAAGTATTGATACCATGTGTAGGTGCCATTGAGAAGTTACTGTCCATCCAACTACGGATGTGCTATATTAGTCTTCGTTCAGTCGTTCGAAATGATTTATCGTATGTAATGCAATTGAGCTAAACAAGTGTGCCTTTTATTGACAGATTCTCCATCTCTCATTTTTGCCAAAAGTGTACAACAAAAGGTCGCTTTTTCCCTTTATATCCGTATATAGGATTAAGATATTCTTCCTAATCCTACATATTATATGTTGAGTCGCAGTTCCTCTTAAATTTTCCCATTAGTTTGCAGTATGAAATTTTCCTGTAAATTGATGCAAAGTAAGCATTTTATGAAATGTTATCTTGCCTATTTTCACCTATGTAATGGTATATAAAGTTAGATTCCTAGAAAAATTAATGTGCTGCACATCATGTGGAAATAGTAAAATCGGGTATACAAATATTGATACAAATCTTCTTCGACGTACTAAGACTTTCAGCAACAACGAAATTATCGAGAACCCAATTTAGTGCAATCTAAAATTAACTGCTCCAATTCTACACATTTTTAATGAAATCTTCAAAATGTCGCCCACATACAATAAGGAAAAGAAATTTATTTCATAGCACTGCTTCCACCACTCTGCTATTGTTACGCTAAATCTCTGCCTTGTTTAATTACTATATTTTGGGGAAGACCATTTTGCATCGATATGATATGTGACGTTTCCTGATTACTTGAAAAAATATCTAAAAATAATGAACTGTAGTAGATTTTCTTACATTAAACATTGCACATGCCTTTTCATGAGACATTTCTATCCTTGCAAATGTTTACGTGTTATGCAGAACAGTAAACAGGTAAATGTACCTCTTGGTATGAATATCTCGAAAGTATCCATTTCGCAGCGAATCGAAATAAATTCAATGATTAAGTGAAATGCTGTTGGAACTGATACGAAATTTAGGTTATTTAGAAGTATGATAATCTTATGAAATTAAATAATTTGGTATAAAAAATGAAGTTCATTGAACCCAAGTACCTTTGGGATCGTTATCCGAAAGCAGTAGCCTATCTCTCTTCTATGATTATTATCAAGGTCTTAGGTTGTTAAATGATGTTCGAATTTGGATAATGTTTCAAAAATGTGCTGAATATATTCCCAATTGAAATACATAGAAGCGAAATGTTTAGAAGCAAGGAGTTGTCCTAAAATAGAAAATGATGTGTAGATCAATACCGATGCAATCTATGCACTCTAAATTTTCCTTTTGATGATAACATTATTGGATTAAACCTTACCCTGCTTGTTCCTTGCTAGAGCGGAACAGGTCTTGTAATTAACCAAAATTATGTAAAAATGTCTACCAAGACGACACCTTTTGCGTGCAGTGTTGACTTGTTTAAGGTGTTATGAATTCGGACCATAACGTTTTCGTTCTCCAAGTTGCCAGGTGCAAAAAGCACATGAGCTATCACCATTCTTTCTCAGCGGAAGCATTGGCAATAGATTAGGTGCTTTAGACTGGAAATCGCAGCACCTTTGCAAGAAGTGAGGTCATAGGTTACCTGGAGTCGTTTTGCTCAAAGACAACTCTCTTTCAAAAATGTGATCAATTTTGATATTACAATTTCCCGCAAATGTTTCCTTCATATTTCAAAACCAGACATGCCGGATCGTTTTTCAAAAAGGAAAGGATGACATTTAGCAATGACGCATATAATGAAGATACATTACTTCGTATTGAAACTCCCACTTAAAAATGATTCCCAGTATGAAACAAAATAATTAGGAGCAAGGAGTTGTCCTAAAAGATGGTTTAATGGTAGTTTCGTTGCTATGCTTCTTCACTGGTAGATTACATAAATCTAAATTACATGTTTACACATGATTACTTCAGAAGTCTTTACAAAAATTAAATTATACTTTCAAACAGTATTGTCTGCGACAAAATTCTGGCAGAATGCACGAGATTTTGATGCATTCCATGCATGGCAGTGGTATGTTAACTCATTTCAATATTCAGGGTGGTTGCATTATTTTGAGTAATTCTGATGGTGAAACAAGTTCAGGTTTATATACACAACTTAACATTTGTGAAAGATATCCATCATGTTAGTAAGCAACTTGCATATTGTTACATCTTGTATGTGTCATACCTGGTGCTTTTCAACATGAAATGTAGCTGTAAGATTAGTGCACAATACACTTTCGCAAAGACATGTTTTATCTCCAAAGATAATCATTTGAGATCATCACTACGTCCTTTAAGAGGAGAAAGTAAAAATTGCTAAGATTTTAAAACTCAATTGCAAATATGATTTGCTTTGTCTGTTTGTCGGTAGCAATGAATCTTTTGATATGTAAAGTCTGAGATGCGAACACTTCAAAATTATAATAGTAAATTTTATTTTTTCATCATTTTCATACGATATGTTTTCGTCGTTCGATTACATTTCGTTATGTATCAGATATTTGTAACGTAACTAACGTTATAAATCTACTTCTTCTTGAATACTTAGCTATATTACTATTGCTAAGAAATAAATGTTTGCATGAAGATAGTTTAAGTTTTTCTCGGTACAAAAGGTAAAATAAAAGAAAGGAATAAAATGTATATTATGTACATAAGCTTTACAAAACAACTAAATTAGAAAAATACTCGTTCAGATTATAAGATATAAGTTTAGATATTTATTAGGAATTATAAGTTTATGAAGGGTCATAGAGTAAAATCAATATGCCCAAACTCAGGCCACAATAATTTGAACAAATGTTTTGGTTTGTTTTTGAAAACCGTTGGAAATAATAACAAATGTCACACAAACCTGATTTCGGTGTTATTGTATCAAAGCAGAAGGCTAAGTGTTACTAAACGGATGTACAATATCGTTACAAGTAATACGAACAAAATAAATCAGCAATGTTTTTATTAATATCACTTTGAGATGTTTAAGTTGTGCTTTTCTGTACTACAGCTGTAAATGATTCGTTCAATCAAGCATCAATATAGAGAAAGTTTTCCGATGATTGCTTTCATCAGATATCTTCAAAAACGAAATTAAAAAGACATAAAGTCTGCTTCAATCTTTATTTGATATTCATATTAAAACCTAAACCAACTACCAAAAACTGCAAATTTTTAATATTAAATGATGTGACACAAGTTTTAACAGCATGTTTTGATAATTTCATGTGTACACAAAATGTCCTTGATCTTTTTAAAACGGAAACAATTTTTCATGATTTACAAAACTTGAGATTCCACTTGGCATTCCAACATTCTAATGTGTTGATGACATTATTTTCTGCATCTTTTAAAATCAAAATGACGACTCCCATAATGGTAGCATAAAAGTTTTTAATAATTACAAAAATAAGTTAGATTGCTTCAGGAGGTATGAAATTTGATCAAAAATATATTTTTAATTCTATGATATGAAATAAAGTTTGTGTAATACTTTATGTCTCCTTTAAGTTATATCCATCAGATAGACAAAACATCATCCCAATTATGTGCAAGATCATTAATGCGTATTGTTTAATATCTGATAGGTTTTAAGATATGATGGTAACCACGAAGCGTACTCATACATCATGTTTGCATTACGAGTTTAGAGATACTTTATTTTTAAAGGAGACATAAAACCAACCACTAAATCATATGAAAAGGATATAATTTTAACCAGCCACCAATAACAGCAAGTCAAAATCTTATTCGAATCTCAAGTTATTCATGTTTGAAGCCGACACATGGAGGCTGCCATTTTGTTCAAATTTGTATTGAATATTGTGCATGATGACATTATTTCCCCAACAGGAATATAATGATTATGATGTATTTCTTTATAAATGTAATTAACGTTTTAGTTAATACAAAGCATTCCAACATCCTGCTGAGCTGATGAAATCTTATTCTGCATGTTTTGAAATCAAAATGGCGGCTCCCATGGCACTATTTAGTATTATTATTAAAAGTTTTTAATAATTACAATAAATGTGTTATATTGGTCTGGGAGGTATGAAACTTGGTCTGGAGATTTTTAATTTTATCATATGAAATAAGGATTATGTCAGACTTTATGTCTCCTTTAAAGCTATTTCAGAACAAAAGCGGTGTTTCTTTCAATTGAATAAATTTCTCAAATAAACATCATGGCTAATTCAATTCATTCTTTATACTATTTACTTCTAAAAGTAAAACCTTGTTTTGTCGTAGAACATAAATGGGAATCAGTGATCATTTTTAGCGAGGCCTTTTTAAATCTGCATTCATGTATTTTTGCGCTATGTACAAATCCATTCCCGTCAACATCATTTGTCAACTCACATTAAAATCAAAAGTATTAAATAACTTGGAACATTTTCTTGATAATTTAAGACAGATAGATAATGTTGCATGTTCAAAGAGGCCATTTGGGTGTCACTGCATGTTCAAATTAAGGATGGTAAGGGATTGTTTACTGCTCACTTCACGAGATGTTTATCTTATTAAGCAGAAATTCTCGTAATCTCCAGGAATACACCTTAAAATTATTTGCTTTCAAATAGATCACAAATTCGCGGAGGTATTTCTTAAAATTTGGACATTTTCAGGCAGTATATTAGAGAAATGTGAGAATGTAGATCATTACAAAGGTAAAAAACAAGATGTTCAAAGTTTCAGGTATTCTTTTACAAACTATTACCATTTCATTTTGATTCACACCCCTCCTTCAGATATGTTGCAATGCAAACATATGTACGTCATAATGATCGTATTTTTTATAAATAATTGTATACTGCAATTATGGCATGTCTGTAGAATAGTATCTTGGATATATTTGAAAGCATACACATATTGTGCAAAATGAAAAGTGCAAAATGATGACTCATCAAAGTTGATGTAGGAAGGTTAACGTGTGACGTTTGTATTAGTATATGGTTGTCGTAAATTGTAAATCTCATAACTTTTTACAAATGTGGACCAAATTTTATTGAGAAATTTCAGAAAAGTTCTAGAAAACAACATTCCAGCTATATATTTTTTAAAGACTATTCTGTATTATAGGACGGTGAAAAAACAAAAAGAAACTTTGGTGATCTACAATGGAGGCTATATTTTGTGCAATGTATCGAGAGATTATTTTCAACCCTCTTTTGAGTACATGTGTGTGGTTAAAGCAGTTTTTTGAATGTTTGTTTTTGTCTGAAAGAGGTACCACTGACAACACAGTGAGGATAGTATAAGACTTGATAAGGTTATACGCCGATTATAGTAAGAGATTCATGACTTGCGTTATTTGGCATGTATTGGTCCTATCCTAATGGTGCATATAAGGAATGACCTTTATTAACTCAAAACCACAAATCGGGCCACAAATTGGGCCACAAATGGCATAAGAAAATCATAATGCTTCCTGTTGATAAAAAAATGATTTTCAATATTAAAAGAAACATTTTCTATTAACATAAATGAAAATAAATTTCACTGGTTGGTACTGGACAGTCTAGTTGTACTTGTACTATTGTATTCGTATATGAATTCATTGCTTGTTCCGACAAAATTTCCAAAAGTGGTCGGTAGGTTTTGCCATTTCGAGATAATGAAGAATGTTTTTTCATGGAAAGTTATGGTAATGTTCAAATTTTAAAAAGGGTGGGGGCTCGTGTTGAATTACGGTGCTTTTTTTTGTTAACAGCAGGTTTTCTGTCTCAGTGTTATTCCGTTTTCAAAATTAATTACATACACTGAGTCGCGTTAAGAAGATAATGATAATTCACTTTCTTCATTTGTGGTATATGGTTTCGCCTTTCGAAGTATTCTAGAAGTCTGCAATAAAGTATGTTCATCGCAATGTAAGTAAAATAGATATGTTGCTCTCCAGAAAAATGATTTCATCTATATTTCTAGTGTAAATGCCCTTGTTTGGAGTTCCTTTTCTTCAATCACTCCTCTACTCATCAGAAAAAATATTATTTATAAGCGCCATGGTTTGAGCTAGACCACGGATCTATCTCAGTCTCATACTTCAAACCAAACCGGGCACGACTTGCTTTTTACCGTTGTATGCTGATATGAGCTTATCTGTATATCTGAAATTATTCACACCATTAGTAACTTTTAAAGTCACTTATCTAAACAGCTAAATTAAATGTTTTCATTTTCATATTATAATGACAACGAATTTACAATAAACTGTTTTGAATTAATAAGGCAAATGCAATATTTTGATGGAAGGAAAATGGAATATAGCACCCGATTTGAATCGCATATATATTATTAAAATCTTACGGATCTTGATGAAATACTCAAGAAGGATTTGATATTGCAAGTATTAATTGAGCATAGCATTTTTATTGTGGAAATAATTTGTCCCTATGAAAATGTACAGAAAGCTAGATTTATTTATCATGTGCGGTTCACTGCCGAGCGTAGAATTCATTCAATTCCCAGGTTTCCGACCTCGCGAATTCTCTTGAAAAGACTGAAAGAAGGATAAGCCTTTGTACAAGTTTGCGTGTGTTGTAGTTAAGAGCCCAAGAAAGATTCAAAATTGCAACTAGAAATTGAGCTTTTATTGCAAAACTTACAAGGGAACGTATTTCGCCGTCTTGTAAATACTACGTTGTTTGTCTGTATGCGTATTAAGTGAAATGTACCGTGGGTTATGGTGTAATACAAACCAATTCATTGCCAATATAAAATCTTGTTTTGTCCTTATTATTACGCCTCACAACTTTTGTATGGATATTTCTTACACTTGTTAGGAGTAAAACAAATATAGCTGTTGACATACACATTGTTGAACAGAACTAACGGTATTTGTAGCCAAGATGACATCGAGTGTTATCAATATGTAGATTATATTGAATCCTGAAATAATATACCTTACTAGCTTACGTCGACGAAGAATACCTTCCCTTATTCCTATCTCCGATACCAACAGATATAATTTTATAAAATGATAATAGCTTAAAGAAAAAACGTTGTGCTTGAAAGTTGTGACTATATGACTATGCGATTTACTGAGTACTAAAACTCTACCATTAATACTGACAAAAATTCCCAGACATCCCCCGCCCCCTCTTCCCCTCCCATATACCGTCCGGGACGTGGAAATGATCACTTGATCAACTTTGAACACATTACATTAAATGTTTGACAAATAAAACGTTAAAGAAAAGAAAATCACATAAAACTTTGTTGCATTCAGTTCCTTATCCACATTGCTCATGTAGATCTGCAATTTACAGTAATTTGGTTTGCTTGAAAGCTTATCAAGTTGCAAATTACGTATTTTGATATTCAAAACCAACAACTGATTCATGAAAATTCTGAACCGTTTTATCTTTTATTTTTATCATATCATATTTCGTAACAATGTATATCTCCTGGTATAATGATGGTCAAACGTAGAAGCACTTATGAGGGTCTAATTTCAAGCAGCCAATGACCTATTCTTATGTTCAAAAGTTGCCACAGATGGAGATCGTATTTTTGTATTAATCACATATTTTCACAGGGTAGCGCATTCAGCAAGAGCTGGTCTTCCGTGGGCCCTACAGTGCACAATTAAGATATAAACACAATTTAAAACATAAAAGTAACAGGTAATATGAATTAAAAAATACATCAAAGAATGCATAGAATAATAGTTAAACACAAATAAAAATCAAGATAAAGATACAATAATAACATGTAAGATAGAATAATTAAAACCATTAAATAAAAAAAAAACACAATTTAAAACAAAAATGTAAGAGGTAATATTAATAAAATTACATCAAAGAAATAGAATAATAGTTACACACAAATAAAAATCAAGATAAAACATGCTATGATAACATGTAAGATAGAACAAGTAATTAAAACGAAAACCATGTAAAAAACAAAAACAGAAGTAAAGATTAAAATAAAAACTATAAAATATACATATTGAACAAAGTATAAATACATTCATAAATATATAAAACATAGTCATTACAAATTAAACATCAAGATTGCGTTTAAAATAATAAATTGGCTTGTTATTCCTATTGTACTTACATTAGTCCATGTTCTGACGCCGCGAACGATCTTTTTCGGTAAAATTCAGTTCTGCATGGTGGCATCAGTCTTTGGATCTTGTTTTGCATGAATCTTCTTGGATGAATGGCAATATTTTATTGCACAAATATGGTGGAGCATTATTTGTAACACATTTATACATCATAATTGCATCTGACCTGGCAAGTTTTGTTGTTATTTAAATAAAACCAAGATCACTGAGCACTTCATCAAATGGAGTCTCCTACAATGATTATTGCTCGCCTGTTATATATTTTTTTCCAATTTACTATCATTTATTGTGCTACGATTTCCCCATGAAACAATATTGGATATGTGGTAGCACGTATGCATTAAAAGTAAGGTCGTGTGTTGGTTGAAAAAAAGCTTTGCCTGAATTTTGGAAGAAATGCGAACTTTTGTTTTACTTTCTTGCAAATATAAACAATATGTTCATTACATTTCAGAGAAGTGTCAAGCATACCATCTAAGCATTTTGTAACAATGGTTTGCGCTAACCTAAAACCATCTAACGAAACATTAAAACATTTTAAGGCAATTAGTGTTCCAAAAAGCATAATAAAGCTCTCTTTTCAAATTCAGGACTAATCTATTATTCTGTATCCACCTATCAACCAACACATTTTAGAGTTTCTTCTCAAAGATATTTAATTTCAGATCCAAGTTTGCTTTGACCAAAAATTGAAATTGTTTTATCATTAGCATACATATCAATATGGGAATGTTTTACTAGTCGGCAGGACATAACACCTCTATTTGCTACAAACTGACGTCTTACTCGAAGATATAATGAAACCATAAAGCTTTTTCAGTAAATTGTGGTGATTCACAGTATCGAACGTTATGTTTAGATCAATAATGGAAACACCAATTTTCTTAAACCAAAAATCTAGCATGTTTAATATCGCTTCTCCACATAAATGAATGGGTCGAAATCCGGACTGACTTTCATTTAAAATACTGGTTCCTACAAAGTTGTACAACTGATTGTGAACAGCTCTCTCCATTATCTTTTTGACAATTGATATATAGTTTCCCACTTCATGTTTGTCACCTGCTTTATAAATAGGTGTTACCCGAGCACGTTTCCAATCAGACGCTACCTTTCCAGTCTTCATACTTAGATTAAATATAAAAGTAAGTGAGCGAACAACATAAGTTTGTGCCATTTTTAGTATATTTTGCAACTAAGGCCATTCAACCCTGTTGCTTTATTTACTGGCATTCTTACTTAATTCACTTTTCACAAACTCTTCTGTTAGTAATTCAAATTCAAAGCAATCTAAATTATGACTGCGTTTATACAGTGAGGATTCATAGGCCTAAGAGCTATCATCATTCTCTGAACAACTTTTTTATACAATTGTTTCACCGATAGAAACAAAATAATTATTTAACTCATTAGCTAATCTCTTCATTATCCTTAACAATGCAAAAGGGGATTTCATTTACTGCCTTTGGTGAAATCTTTTTCCTATCTTTCCATAACATACCTGCCACAGTGGGTTTTGTGCACATTCCGAAATGGTATTTTGCACATATCTTATTTTGACTTCTCTTAATAACTTCTCTTAACTACTTGCGACGATGAGTGAACACACAATTACAATTACGGGGTCGTCGCCTGCGTATTCAGTTATGATAGTAACAATGCTATCACGAAACGCTTAATACGACCCGGACGAGAACACAAGTATGACGTACAGACAGACATAACATCAACAATCAAGTCAATGTTCACGGCCTTTGATAACCACTTGTGATGCACTGGCGTGTCTACCCCACCCAGATTTAAACCCAGGGCCTCGTGGTCTGTAGACATGTATGATAACCGCTACACCACAGTTGATACTTCTCATGATCTTTTATTTCGTCCATGTATACTATCATTACTACAACGGGCTTTCTTATGAATATAATCCCTTTCTCTCATCATATAACGATATAAGGTGTGATCCATGGACATGTTTTTTGCCTTATTCTTTTATGTTTTAAAATGCGCATGTCTGTCAAGTCCTTGCATGAAAAGCATTATACCAGTAACTCCATGCAGTGTTTACATCATCCATATATTAAATGGAATAGAGAGGCTGGTTCCTTAAGTCAATCAAAACGTCAACTTTCATCAAACTGTTTGAAAATGTTTAGTTTTACAATATTTTTAACTTTCTGTGGAAACTCTCTATAAAGGATGATAAACATCAAGTAATGATGAGTAGTCACTAACATCTATGGGGATTACACCTGTTGACACATGAATATCTTCATTCGTCGTAAAGTTAATATCAATAAGTGTTTGCGTGTTACTTCTTAACCCATGGATCAACCTATTCAATAAGATAGGTTGATCCATTAATGATACATTTTTATTAAAAATAAAAGCATTACAATTTGAGTCAGGCTATAGAATAATACAAATTAAATCACCAAAAATAAGTATTTCTTTTCCTTAATTACGAATCTTTCCCATTTAGAAACTTTCAAAATAAGAAACTGTTGAATCTGGTGGTTCATACGAACATCCAACAAGTATAGCTTTTTTTTGGTTTTAATCCATTTATTCTATCTAAGTGACTTCCAATTCGCATTCTAGGTCCATCTTTCTTGAATGAAGTAGGTTTGAGTTTAAATAGATCAATAGATCTACCATGCCGATTCCTGTCTTTCCTGTTACAGGTTAAAGTCTTCAACACAAATGACGGAACCCTCAATTGAATCATCACAGTGAGTTTCTCATAAGCACATTACATCAAAAGGATTCTCTTTTAAGACATACTTAAGTTGATCCATTTTATAGGGTAAATATATAATGACAGAATTGTATGGCCATCTTGTTTCAATTGGGGTATGACCATTTTCTATTTGAGAATAAATATCATCCTGTATACCTGAATCAATCTCCTCATTTACGTGACGAGAGCTATCTTTATATTTCAGCATTAATAAATGTTTCATCATCTGCATTATTTCTTTCAATTTCAAGGAACTTGAGTAACAGTTAAAACTGCTTTTATTGACATTTGCATGAAATTCGAATGAGTGTTGATAAGACTCTCATTTGGCATAGGAGTGATAGGGATGCTTGGCTGAATAACACACACTGAATCTGAAATGTTCCTATTTAAAACATAATGCCATATACAAGGATACAATTATTTTCATGAATATCGAAAGTATTGACTTTGTATTAGTCCTTTAAAGAATGCATTGCATAATTGTTGTTGGATATTTGTTACAATTATTATCTGATTGTGATAACAATTATGTAATATCGACACGCTCTTCTTGGCCTAGAGCCTATACCTAACCACTTCACCTTTTATTCTCACCTCTTCATGCTCTTGAATGTGTATATTTATGGAGTGTGGAGCACTAATGGGGAAGAGCACCGGCGAGGTGCAATAGGCGAAACCCCGGATTTTCGTGTTAGAAATTGGAGCTATCATGTTTGGATATAAAAATAAAATCTTAAACCATCTTATCTTCCCCATTGTCCTTTTTTCCCTATATTGCCTACCCCATGTGGTCCGAGGTTAAAGCCTAAGCATGCCGATCAGCATCAAAAGCCTGTAAGATCAGCGAGTTTCCAACGTACCAAGTTACCGAGACTTTTCATGATGAAAAACCAAGCTGCAAACTGGCAAATTACATTTTGATAAGTGATAAACAAGGATGAACTTCAAGTGACCTAAAGAACCAGGGGAGATAACTCTGGGCAAATCTTGGGTAGGTAGAAAAAACAGGTTTTCTTACAATATCAAACGCTGCCACTGATTCATGGATATTCTAAACCACTATATCTTTTATTCTCGTCCCACCTTGCTGTTTAGTGTGTATGTCACATAATTTATAAAAGGGTCCATGAATGAAATACTAGTGGGCTGTAATAGGTGAAGCCCCGAAAGTTATAAAAGTTTCCAACGTTTTATAAGATAAATTTTGGATAGCTTGATCTGATAGTTGAGAGTCATACATTTTCAACCACTTCATATCTTAATATCATACAGTTGTGATTTTTAATTCATGAACATTACCTCTGAAGGTTTAACATTTTGAAAAACAAAAATAGAAATAAACCTTTTGTATATGAAATTGAAGATGCAAATGGTATATATTGACATCCTAAGACAGTCACTGAATCATTCTGGACATGTTCAAGGTTATCGCTATCACTTTACAAGCAGAACGAAACATAGATGATAATGATAAGCAATATAGATACATTTTTCAATAAATGATAACACTAACAAATGAAGAAATTTCCAGGAACAAAGAAGTAAACGAACTTTCGAAAAGATTTTGTATGTGTTTGACAAATGCTTCAAAGATATACCTGAGATAGTACATAATGATACATTCTTTAGAGAGGGTACCCAGTCGGTGATTTGTTGACTAGTTGACTACACGGAATGTAATACTAAGAAATGAAGAAAAGTTCCATACAAGAATAAGTTAATGATCCTTGAAAATATTTATTCCGTTTTTGAAGAATGCTTCAAAGACATACTCTAAGATAATAAATAATAATACATTATTGAAAAGGGGACTCAATCGGTAATCCTTTGACCAGTTGACTTAATGGAATGTATGAATGTTACAACAAATGAAGAAAAGTTCCAAGGCAGAATAAATAAACGATCCCTTAAAATTATTAATTCCATTTTCGGAAAGATATACCTTACGATAACAAATGATGATACATTGTTTGGAGAGGGGACCCAGTCAGTGATTCTTTGACCAGTTGACTACACGGAATGTATGAATTTTACAACAAATACTAACAAGGTAAGAAAAGTTCGAAGGAAGAATATAAGTAAACGATCCGTTAAAAAGATTAATTCCATCTTTTACAAATGTTTCAAATATATACCTGAAGATCATAAATAATGATAGATTATAAATAGAGAACCCAGGCGGTGATTATTTGACAATATAGAATGTACTATTGTTTCCCACTTCATGTACTGACAGTGTGTTTGGGGTAAGGTGCTTCAACCATATCAAATGCTCGTGAAAAAATGCAATTTGCATGGAAACTGGAAAATGTGTTAATTGTGAAAGCAGGGAACCTTATTGTTCTTAAACTGGCGTGCAAGGTCTTGAAAATAAACGTAGGATTAAAGTTAAATAGACAATATACTAGTTCCTCCGTTAAATTAAAAGCTCGTTTTAATTGAATTTTGCATAAAAAAGTATATATGAACACGGATATATGATACAATCAATTTTATCTGGAGAGTAGATGTTATAACAACGGGCATTGAAAACGGTATATAGGGTATTTACCTGTTTTAAAGGTACTCTCTTCTACACCCAAATAAAATAGAAATACTGTTAAATCATTTGAAATCTTATTAAATCATTTCCCATTGCTTTTACTGAGTCGCGCAGCAGAATTTTTCACTGTCACAAATATTGGTAGAAAATAAAGCAAACCGTAATATAAGATTCCAAAGATTATTCAAGTGTTTTATATAAATAGAGCAGTAAAAGCGTGTTTTTTTTTTAAGTTAGAGGTTCATATACAACTTAAAAGACATGTAGAACAAACACGTTTAAATTCCAACGTGGTAGTGAACTTTTCCTTTTTACGTAAGATAAGTTTATCAGTAAATGTGACATATTGCCCTAAAGCTGCATAACTTCACACTGCCCTTGTCAATATTGTTGTTCTCCAAGGACAAGCTGTTCAACCTGTGATAACATCTTCAGATCTTTGATTTCTGACGCCATGACGAGCAACTTTGCACTTATTACCCCTAACTTATATCATTGATCCCTTAACTTTGCACTTTTAAGTTCTAAGAAATCAAGATCAAAGTGCCAAGTTATACAGCCAAAAAAATTGGCTGTTTTTCTTTTAGACACCTTGAAATGATAAATTAGAGAGACGTGATGAAACGGAATCCAAAAGTCACGAAGTATGGAGTCCACTCAGTTCGGGATAAACCTTACGATCACTCAGATTCTTAAAATTAAGTTTTAAGTTAGGTATCATTTGTGTAGAAACGACTGAAATCAGACTAGTTGTGATGTTACTGCCTAAGAATCCTCAAATTCTTTATGTATTCTATCATATTTTGTCCTTCAATTTTGTGGCCTAAAAATAATTGGGTATGTCAGGAAAGTAGTAAAACAGAATCTTGTAAGGATGATTATAATTTACCACCTGAAGAAAGTTTAAGGGAAAGTAATTAGAATAGGAAAAAAGTTCAATATATTTTCTTTAAAATACAATAACAATTGTTAAGAATGTGAGGATAAGGGCGCCAACCTTCCATAGTAGAATTACTACACCAGTCATTTCTACAAAGATAAGACAGAGTTTTAAACTTGGATATCTCCTTTACTGAATACGTTTTTGAACGATTTCTTCACCATTTTGTTCCTTTGAAAATCTTATTTCATATAAGATCAACTTGCTTGACCACTAAACTAGTCCTTCAACTTGATGTGACAGAAACCGCCATGTACCAATAATGCATCACGAAGCGGCATTCCATATACCTTTACCTCAAATGTGAATTGCAAATTTGTGAATATGTGACTATTTCTAAAGGTGATACAAAACTCTTCGAAAACGCCAAACAATACTCAACTTACAAGTAAATTTTGTTCCGTTTTTAATCCTGTAATTATTACACTTCACTATATAACATAACTGTTCTACCATAATCTAAGTAATATTTATAGTAGCATATTAATCCTCGTTTACCTAATCAATATATGATAATAAATCTTAATTGTGAGAAACCTGTTGCCTTCAAAAAGTAAGTTTGTTACTTGATCTTGTAGTCAGCATCTCAGTCCTACATAGAATCAATTAAATTGCACGTTCTCCGACATCTAGCCTATAACGGACGCTTAATAGGATTTCACACCTCCTGCATTCGGCATGGACTGATGCAGAAACGTATACTGTAACTGTGGGTAAATATAATGTCAACCCTATAAACCTGTGCTAAGTAGTCAGTAACTGAAAGCATGGCCTCGCTGTGCTCACCCGCCTGCTGAATGAATCATTCATGTTAGATTTATTTAAAGGAATTTATACCTCAGGATCTTCTTATTGACGATAGCTCATTCGAGTCACTATATCCATATCTGTTGTTGCATGTAGTTCCAGTGTTTGGCGAGGTTCTAAAATCTTCTAAATGATTGTATTTCATTAGTATAGTGCCTATCCAGATTAACCTCAAATGATTTGACATCTTTGGAGCAAACTACAAAATTGGACAAATTGTTCCACCATTTTATATGGACGTGTAGAAGCAACATTAGCTACATTTTTTTCAAATCTATCAAAATCATTCACAGTAACAAAACTTTTCATTAAAATTGGTCAAAAACTAATTATTTTACAACATTTGAAATCTCATGCATCAATTTGCATATTATATGTAAATTGTCTGATGTATTGCAGGGCGACCTTGATAATTTCATTTCTTAAAACCTTTGCGTTTTCAATGTATTCTACAATTGTTTGAAGTGGTTCAGCAAATACTGACCAATCGTTTTTGAGTATTTGCCATGCAACTGATACAGCTCCAGCTGGAAAAGACATCACAAGATTTCGCCTGAATTAAAAACAGGTCAAATGTGCAATTTTCAAAGTTAAAAAACTAATCTGCTCAAATTGTAATACTATTTAAACTTGTTTATATACCTTTAATATACTAACACACTTGATAGTATCGAGGTACAATGGCTCAGTATAAATAATTAAAGGTGATTGGTTAAAACCTCCATTGTCAGATTATAATTAATCATAATTACTCAAAACATGGAGGTGCCGTCGTTAAGAAGTCATGCTCTCATGCGAAAAGTACCTGGTTCGACTCTGGTGTTGAGCGATGCATTTGTGTACTTGGGAAAGACACATTTTAAAGCCATTTATACTCAACTTGCTCCAGTTCACTCAGGTGTAAAATGAGTACCCGCACTGATGGGTAGTTAACCTGCGATGACTCACCCTGGTGTCTTGTACAAGGAGTCATACGCTCTCATCCGCTTGTGTCACGAAAACATGGGATCAACACCAATCCTATATGGACGGAATTAAAGGCTCAGATGGATTTAACTTAACTGCTAGCATTAGTCAACAGATAAAACACCATAGTGTAAAAAACACTATATTGTGTCGTTGATGAAACCCGCCCAGACATTCATATATTTGATGCACTACGTGACATACATACAGAGGAGCTTACTTAAAAATGTATTAAAGAATATGTCAATGTGAACAAATATCATTAATATTGATTTTTTTTTATTAAGAAAACCTACACATTCAAAAAAATATGCAAATTTGTGAATCAGTCAAACAGCCCTTCACTTGCTTACCCATTTTCATACTGGTTTGAAGAAGAGCAGCTGTATATGATTCGAAATGATGAAAACTTGATTGTATCTCTATCAACATTTGCATAGAAAACATGTCCAAGAGGTCATCAACAGATACATTTTAAATACAAAATATATAGAATTAAACCTTCGTCATAAATGTATGGGTTGAAATACCAAAGAACATTGACGAGGTGTGGGGAAGCCTGATCCGAGCCCCCCCCCCCTCCTTCCCCAACACACACATACATACGCTTGTTTAATTAATATTGGTAGCTGTTTGCTTACACAAGTATTGAAGAAATAATAAACGGATTTCTCACTTATTTTGCACTGTGATAAATAACACTATATGTTTTTACGCATTATGTTATAACTCTTAACATCATGTAAAGTCGTTAAACCCTATTTTGAGTAGACATGAACCTATAGAAAATGTGTTCGCATCATTAAAATCATAAGCGGCCTCAAGCTGTTTACGTCTTCTGTCTTTACCCGAGGGTCACAATGGGTCTTTTCCTACAAACTTGATCTAACCAGGATGCAAATAAAACCTCAAGACAGATATATACTACAAGAAAAAGACATGATAAAAATCAGATTAATAGTGACGTAAACACTGGTAAACGTTTGTTATTTTTATCTTTATGGGTAGTTCAAAGTAGATTCAGATCAATGTGTAAACAACAATGATTTCAGATTTGAAACAATTTGATTTTGATCTTCATTTTGTTTACATGAACTTTCTTCATTTAAACGAGTTATGCATTAAACAGTCTGGAATACGCTCCCGATCGGCTGATCACTCCAGTAGTATATATAACTATCGTTTTAAGATTCGTATTCATACCTTACTATAATACAATACTAATATTAGCGGGTACACAATCGCGGTTATTCAAAAACGTCATTACAATTACCTTCCAATATTTTCATATTTAGAAATTATTGATTTTGCATACCGAATTGTTTACTTACTTTTTTTGCACCCAAATATTTACTGATCTTTTAAAGTAAATCTTAAAAGGGTATTCTTGATACCCTATTTGCATATGAAATATATTTTTGACCTTTGCACTCAAACAATGAATATTCAATTAGATTTGGCACAACGCAGAAATTGAACACAATGATACAATGATAGTTACAAATACTGGCTTTTCAAATCAACTAATAATTTCCGCCTGCTTACAGTTCACACATCAAAATGAACTTTCGTTTTCATTTTTTGTATTAAGTTCTAGGTTATATGTTCGTTGATTTTTGTAGCAGAACGAAAATGAAAACTTGTATGTGTGATATGGCCGAAGGCTAAAGTAGTGGGTGATTCTCTTACAACCCAGCGCGGGGGTGTCGAGGGGTGAGAGGGAAATTGTATTCATTCGCATGCAATATATAATGTGGTGTTCACTTATCAATAGATTCATACCATGGCGAAATATCTTGCTTTCGCATAATGCTTCTTTGTACTGCTGAAATCGTATGTATTTTTTCACAATATACTTTTTAACATCTTTTGCTTTTCGGGTTTCTCCCTCGTTTTTTTTTCAGGATGGAATAGATTTTGGGTCGAAGTCTTATATGCTCGCTAATAGGTGCTCCAGCACATTTGTCTTTCATTTTACCTAACACCTTTTTTGTTCGTGTTTGTTGCTGTGGAGCGAGTGATCTGTTGGATAGTCACTCGTGTCATAGAGGTGCGACTCAGAACTCATATCAGCATACACATCCTCTGTTTGGATTTCAAGTAGTAGACTATCTGTATAGTTAAGCTTGCACTGCTCTCCATATTGCTCCTTCAGGTTATTATGATAAAAGTCGTAAATAAGATGCTTGCTAAGGTCCAGGACGCACATCCTAATGTAGACTGGTCGGTTAGGCATCAGCCGATGCTTATGTATGTGTAGGGCAGCTAGATCGTTATCAAATATCTCATGCTTTGCAAACGCGGGGTTGGTTATCCACCGTCGAAGCTTGTCTTTTTCAGAGGCCCGAACGAGTTTAACGTCTACACGCTTGCGCAGATTTTCCATAGCCTTACCAAAGACACTATTGTTCTTCAGTTTGTAGAGGTCCTTCTCAAAGCTGGTCGTGGCCTTCTTGCGGAGTTCTGTATTCATGTTGATGTAGGCTCCATCCATTTGCTTTGATTGAACGAAATTGTACGATGTATTTTTGTCAAGTTCATACTCAGAGAGAGGAAGAGTTGTAAATTGCGGTAGTGCACAACATAGCGCTTTTTTTTCTCACCAAAATTGGGAACCAACTTTTCATCTTCAGTTGACGACTTTAAGCCCTTGCAGGTAGCCTGACAACCACTCCTTCTCCACCTTTATGCGTTCTGGTGAAGTGGATATGCATTGTGAACATCGTGTAGCTCGTGAGGTTACAGAAGGTATGTGTATGTGCCCCTTTTCTGCTTCGGGCGAAAGAGTATCCAGCGGGGGCATCTCATCCACCCGTGGGTAGTTCTTGACTCATTGCCCAGCCACACAGGCTGTTTTGGAGCTCAGACGCAGCTTCAGGTTGCAGGTATTGTGCGCAACACCTCTGTACTTACCTGTAATATGGCAGTGGTCGCGGACAGTCACCATGTAGAGGTTTTTACATATATGACAGCCCTGTGCTGTCCGGTGTTTGCGCCAATCCTCTCTGGTGATTATCATAGGTCGAGGATTTGCAAGAACTGCTTTGATCTTAGTTTCTTCTTGCTGTAAAGCCTCAAGAAACTTCTCAGCTGCATTTGGTCATCGATATACTACGGGAGGCTCAGTATGACCATCACACCTTACCATAGTACATACCCATAGCCACACGCTTCATGCTGCTGAGTCTTTCGGGTATTGGATTGTCTGGGATTAGATTCTGGGCCATCTATCTTGCGGGTGAGCGCCTCAAAATCTGCGTAGATTATGTAGGGCGCTGACAGCTGCTTGTGATAGTTTTGGAAGGACAGCCTGTTGTCGCCTTCTTTTGGCATCTCGATGCATACAGCTGTTTGAGAAATTCCCATGCAATCAGGTATGTGGGCCCGAGCAGGCCTTTCCTTGAATAGCCATGTAGACACCTCCCACAGAAGTGCTTACGCTCTCGATGGGTGGTTTGATCATAGAGCAGGCGATTGCCTTCTCAGTCAATAGAAGGTTGATCCTGGGGATGTTCTTGTCTTGTTTGCTGAGTCTGTGAACGATCACTCCTTTATCCCAACCAAAGACGTTAATAGCCAGATTGTTTTGCTTTTCAACCTTCTCGATCTGGGAAAGCGTGGCTGGAGCCTCTATCTCTTCAAAATTTAAGCCATCTTCTGTGAGATACTTACTACATCTTTGTGGATCTCTCTCAGCTGGAAATAGAGCAGATCGAATAGCCCAACGGAGACGGTTATCATCACTGTTTTTCACATTGATGTCTTTGATGTTTTTCACATTAATGTCTTTCACATTGACTGTCTTTTTGGCTTTGAGCTCTTTCAGTAAATCGATGTAGGAACCACCTTGGAGTGGCTGATTGTGAGCAATATTCAACCAGAGTTTCTCTGATCTATTCACTACCCATCTTGACTCCCTCTGAGTCCATTTCTCAAGAGACTCTATCATACGGTGGAAAGCGTTGTTAAGCGCTTCATCGATCTTGTTTACATGCAGGACATCCATTTGATGACTACGAAGCACTGGACTTCAACTCTGAGAGCTAACTGAAATTTGTTACCACGAAGGTCTTCAACATCATCTTCTACTTTCCGATGAATCGCAAGACGAACATTATTTAGGAAAGCTAAAGGATTGGTACCTGACTAAAGGCGCTGCGCAATGTTCATCTGCCAACAACGGAGAAAATTACCAATCACCTCATGCGCCTGTTTAAACCTAGGCGTGGGGACAGGTCTGGGGACTAAAATGGGCTTTTGGGTTGTGAAAGTGGTTGTTGAGATGGTGGTGGAGGTGGTGGGTTTGTGAACCTCTCAAGGCGTTAGGCTAGAATTGGCCTCACTTCTCTTGGGGCTTGAAGGGCCTTTGCGCTCTAGGAGCAGAAACAGACCTGTGCGCTCTGGTACGGGAACTGGCCGGACCAGTCTGCGAGTGGCATGTACTTATGGGCGATAATGGCATTTATGTAGTCGATTTTAATATGATTTCCTCTTTTACCTGATGATTCATTTAGTAGGATACTATTTTGAACCACATAGTTTCAGAACGCCTCGACCCGTTCTCTACTCACAGTACGCTGGTATACTATGGTACGTTATGTCTCTAATAGATCGTCGCACCAGATTTGTATACTACGGAATGTTATGTCTTTAATAGGGTGTCGCACTAAATTTGTATACTATGCCATATCATACCTCTAATAGGGTGTCGCAACAGAATGGTAATACATCGTTTTTAAGTTCGGCAAAAACTTTTGAAAGTTTATACGAGCTTGTTTTTCAATGTGCATAAGTTTTTTCAACAACTTTTCTACCATCGCAAAGTTGTGTCTGGGAATAAACACCAACCCAACACTTGCGGCATGGTACTATTGGCTGTCTACCATTTCTATTCACTAATCGATGCTGCCAGTATTGATCATACATAGCAGATATTCCACATGTTTCTTTCTTACCTAGCGGTAGCCAATTACATTGTTGTGTGCGCGTAATGACATTATGTATCGTTATAAATGTATAAAACATATCTCTAATTGTGTATTGTATTATTTAATTTTTTTCTTCCCATTTGGTGGGAGCTCGGGGTTGTGAGGAGCTTATAAGTAACTTGATAAGTTATTATAACTTGTAAGTAACTTGATAAGTTGTTGTGACTTGTAAGTAACTTGGCAAATTGTTATAAGTAGCTTGATAGTTGTTATAAGTAACTTGTAAGTAACTTGGCAAATTGTTATAAGTAACTTGTAAGTAACTTGATATCTTATTAAAGTGACTTGTAAGTAACTTTATAAGTTGCCATAAGTCATCTGTAAGTAACTTGATAAGTTGTTAGTAACTCATTATAAAGTATAATTAGTTGGTTTGTGTCTTTAGAATGAGCTTTGCATGTTTTCTTTGCTTCAACATCCGATTTATACTTCTTCTGGTTGATTCATGTGATATAACATCATTTTCTTTCAAGCAGTTCTCAAACGTTTCTTTATCTTTACAATAAAATAAACACAATCACTTAAGCTGTTCCATAAGATATTGCAATACGCTACTATACTTCTGAGATAAAATCCAGCAACTCTGCTTTGCATGTCGACCACTAAAGGCTAATTCATTTATCATGCATTGTTCACCTTTATGAGTCCTGAATTTTAACTCTTTGGTTGCCGAACAATCATCATTTACAAACAAGGTCTCTTCTCCTGCAAATAGTTTAGTATAATCTTTTATTGCTTCATCCAAAGAAACATCCAAATTACAAAGGTAAATTTCTTCATCCTCCCAGATCCACCTTCTGCTTTGGTATGCTCGATTCCACTTTAGTGTAGAGCAGATGATCACAATATGTTCAAAATAATTGAGATAACCACCATTCTCCTGGAAAGTACTCAGCAAATCTGAAATAAATTATGTCTTACCGCAACCGTTTCGACCGACTATCATTGCTGAATGTGGATACTTTGGTAACATTGTTGTATAATCTAATATAGTGCAGATTTAAATTGACCGTCTTCTATATTAAGCTGAGCATCCATGATCACGAATATGTAACAATTGAGGGCCTCAGCAGTTTCATAATCTTTCTCGAGTTGAATAGTAATTCCTTAAGAGCCATTTTTTATTCTTCTACCACTTCCATGATATTTATTGTCATTATTACTCCTCAAATCTAACCATAGCCATATTTCGTTGCTAGGTAATCTTCAATATTCACTGCAGAAATATTTATGGCCTTTACCACCCCTAGATCGTGCTCTGTTTTAGAATCTGCAAAATACTTTTGAGTTTCATCCCAATGCTGGTATCTGTACATGCCATGAGCAGATACCCTCGATGGTGACTATTGTTGAAGTAATTTTTAGATTGTAATATTTTGATGTATCTCTTTTGAAAGAAGCACCACCACCGTCCTCACTTGGATCTTTAAATAACATTATAATTCCTTTCATTCTTTTTGCGGGTGTATTAAGTTGATGTTCCAAACAGTATCGCTTTTGTTAAATGTAATTCGACGATGTCTTAGTATTCTATCATTTAATATAGTTTTCTTTTGTATTGTTTTCCTTTGTTCTCGCAAGTTCTGGGTTAGTCACCATGTCATATTCTACTGCAATTCCATCAATCGTACATGTGGATGCGACATTAGAGTTTTAATAACGCTAGAATAATTATTAAACGTAAGTTCATAGGTCAATGGTTCTGGGACCCCAATTTGATAAACGGGCATGTGGTCTAGAAGCAATTTAAAGTCCAGGGGAATGCCAAATTGATTACTGTAAGCCTCAGCTACAGCTTTATCTTTACCTTCATTTTCTTCATCACTCTTATCCCCAGCATTTTTTCTTATTTTACTCACATTATTTGATTCAATATCTTGATATACCATATTTTAAACTTTTTCTTTCGTGAGCCAGATAACATTATAACGCCCCCACAACGCCCCTGCATCATCAAGGGTAAATATGTCATTCTCTTGGAGCTTGACAGACACTTTTTTAACGATAGTTCTTCCCAAGTTATGAACTATTCTTACAGATTCTTATATATCCTTTTTCTGGTAGAAGGTCTCTCAGTTCCTCTTGTATGTTGTACCAGCTCTTCTTCTAAATCATATAATTCTGCAAAACGATGTTGTCTGGATGATTTGATGCTTTCAGTATAACTGTACTACATTGGCTGATTGATCCAAAATTCATCCAGCCTTCTCTCGAAGGCCTGAATACTACTTGGTGATTCAATAACACTGCATGGTATATTGTCCACTACCCGAAAAGAAAAAATATTCTTTCTGATATTTAACCTTCGTCGTCTCTTGAAGACTTTATGATTGTGCCCACGAGTGAGAGAGCCTTGTATTAGAGGTAAACAATTAGACACCTCCTCATCAAACCTGCCAGATAGTCTCTTATAAGTTTCAATCATATCCCTACGTACTCGTCGATAACTAAGCGTGGGTAAATCCAACTATAGTTCGGTTTTTATCATCATTAGAGTTAAAGTGATTTTGAATGCTAATTCCAATGTACCTGGTACAATGACATCGTTCACACCCAAATTGGGAAATCGCACCATCAATATTTGAGTCTCATCGATCGTATTGGGATTGTTAGTCATAACGACTGATTGTCGGATTTTTTTGATACCCAACGGGGGTTTTAATTTTTCAATAAGGATTAAGTTTATGTCCGTATTGCGTAGCCATATATATATATATATGCATATATATATATATATATATATATATATATATATATATATATATATATATATATATATATATATATATATATATATATATATATATATATATATATATATATATATATATATATATATATATATATATATATATATATATATATATATATATATATATATATATATATATATATATATATATATATATATATATATATATATATATATATCAATGAAAACTATGTGTTTAATTGTAAACATAAGATGGCTGAAGGTGGCTATGAGCTCGACGGATTCGATGAACATGATGATCATCTGCAGATTATGAGGAATATGATAGCTCTGCGGAATATGATGAAACTTCATTTATAACCGAAGAGTATTTAATAACTCCGAGTAAAGACCAACAGACGATGAGTGGTATCGCTGCTGGTAATCTAACCAGTGAACAATTGCGGATTGAACTAAGAAACATAAAAGTGAATGCATTCTAGAAAACTATGGACTACAACCTACTTTTAGAGATTAGCACAAATTTGACTACAAGAAAAATGGCCAACTTTATCTTGCTGGAAATAGAAAAAATAACTCTGAGTACTGATCCTAACAATTTTTTTGCTCTGTCTACACTCAAAGCAAAGTATGGTGTAAATGTTATTACAAACATCCTTGATTATGAATTGAACATCTTATGAATTGGTGCCACTTTTTCCCGAAGCTTAACAAAAGCTGAATTAGATACAACCAAAGAGTATTCCACTGCAAAAACTACCTCAAACAGCGAACAGAGTTGATCAACTGCTTCAAGATATTAGTGATCAACTGGTTTAAGATACCAGTGAAAAAGAGATACAAACCGAGGCCCTACCCATAAGAGAATTACACAGATTCAACCAAGCTTTACAAAGAACAAAAGGTGAGCCAGTCGATAATTTAGGAAAGCTGAGTCAACTAGACGAAGAAATATTAGCAGAAAAACAAAATTGAGCTCAAGCAGAGAAGCGAGAAAATAATGATCAAATCAAAGAGAGTGGAAAAAGAATAACAGATTTATATTGCAGAGAAAGGCACGGTTGGAAGTTGTCAGCAAGAACTCAGAAGCTCTCAGGAGTCAATAATTAAGATCAAAGAATCTTTAAATGAAATCCAAGGTGATAGAACATTAGCAGAGAAAACAAGAACTCTTTTCAGAGAGCAAAAAGTGACAGTGGTGAGCATGTTATCTGCTTTAGCTTTTGCCATAAGTAAAATTGTGTCTTCCATTGTGGCTGCAGCTCGAGGTGCAAGTGTTCCACCAACCAAGAGCTTGGGAAGCAGGAAGGCTGGGGGGCTTTAGCCCCTCCAGTCAAAATTTAGGGGAATAAACTCTGCTTTGCCCCCCCCCCCACTTCTCATATACGAAAAACCCCTTATAAGACTTATTTATACCCACTTTAGAAAATATAACTTTACAGGATATTGTCATATGTTCTAATTTCTTCGATTATGTTGATAAAAAAAAAGGTAATGTGATTTCGATGGAGACTTTATTACTTCTTAGCACCCTCATAATCATTTTGAGCTGATCGAAGCTGTATTAAACATAACATTTGCGTGCTACCGCAAACTCAGAGTGCGGGCAGGATAATTTTGTTCCCCAGGAGTGTTTGGGGCAATTTGCGTTTATTCCGTTAGAAATTAAACAATGATTTAGAAAAATTTTCACTCTTCTTTAAAAGAAAAAAAAAAAAAAAATTCCCAAAGCGCCAAACATGCCCAAGAAACCATGCCAAAAACGAGGCTTCTTGGTGGGGATTCGGGTCAAGGTCCTTGGAGAAATAAAGCTTCGCCCCCTCCCCTTAAGAAAAAAATGCTCCTACGCCACTGCCACCAACCCCTTCGCCACCCACACCAAAAGGTGGAGGCGTGAATGACACTCTTAATCATTGATCAAATTTGCTTAAAAAACTAGAAGAAAAAGCATTAGAAGCACTTCCTCGCATTATTGGTGCCGTTGTATCTTGTTTTTTTAATGTATTAAGCGGTGCGGTGGGATGACTTGCCAAACACGTATACGCATTGGTCATTAGTGTTGTTATTATAGTTGTGATGTATCTACAGAAGGAGTATCTGTTGAAATAGTTACACCAATTTGTATGCTAAATAACCAATACCCAATATTCCTAACACACCAAGCATCAAAGGTAACTGTTTGCTTTCACGGGTGTCGTTTTCTTCCTTTAGGGTATGTATGGGGGTATCCACCGGCACGGGGGTATCACCTGTACGTGGGTATCCATTACAATGGGAGTATCCACCGGCACAGGGGTATCCACTGGTGGGGGGACTCAATACAGGAATCGGAGCACTTGTTGCAACAGGGATAAGAGGTTCAGAATTTATGTCCTCATTGGATCTTAATATTACACCATCATCTGCTATTGGAATATTGTTATTATACTCAAAATGATGCCCCATGCGTAAATCCATGTCTGATGGGGCAAGGTACATACATTCCCCAAGAGCAAAGTTAAAGCTGCTGCGGGCGTATTGCAAAGAATCCGGATAGCGGTCTATACTGCTTTGTAAATCAACCGGTGAGTTAATACAATTTTCAATAATGTTCAGGAATTTCTGCTGCGCATCCAGTCCAGTGCCAGGTGAGAGTTAGTCAGATAAGTCATACTCATCGGCTGTACAGTCAGAAGTCGTTGTGCAAAATGCAGCGTGTAAAACGTTTACATTGCTCAACATAATACTAGCGTAACCGAATATTGACGCCGCACGGCTTAAGAAAAGCCTTTCCGCAACGAATTTGTGGCTGTTGCCTTTTGTAATTATAAGTTAAAAAATTCGTCCTACTATGTAAAAATAGCATGAACATGCTAAAAAAGACCTAATCTTAATGGGCACTTACGTTTTAAACCTCAACGGCTGTTGTAAATTGGTTAAGATAAGAAATTATTTTACTGACCCTTCTCCGCGATTGAGTTGGTCGGTTCGCGTGTACGGGCTGAGTACGGTTTGCCAAGTTAAAGGGGACAACTTTATCATTACAGTCAATAGGAATTTTCTTATGAATACTTGTGTCGCCTTAGCCAGTCAGCGAAAATTAATGGTACTCATATATGTTGCAAACTATTATCTAATACACAACATTTGTAAAGAAAAATAAATTATATCGAGTATTTTTAGCAAAATGACAAAAAATAGGTTTTTCTCCCATTGACTGCAATGATAACTGACTGTTTGTTTTCCCTTTTGACTGAAGTACGAGATTGTCAAAAAAACATTGTTACGTCACCGTGCACCACAAAATTAGGGAGCTTTAGATTTTACGACGCGGAGTCGTGTGACGGGAAGTTAACCGACAATGTACGTCGTAGTACCGACTGCCCCGTCCTGTTGGTTTTACGCTTTAGATTTTTACGACGGGAAAAATGACAGTCATGTGATCAGTCATGTGATTACACTCGGCTACATATCTAAGTAGCGATGTTCGATTGTAGTGGCAGACGACGCTTCAATTATAAGTACTTTTCGAAGAATGGCGAACCTTCATCGAATTCGTGAAGCAAAAGGAAAGTCACGCACTTCGATTGGATCAACTTCTTCGCAAGCGTAGCCCAAAGTTCATACGCTATATAATAAACATATGTCAAAATTCCCAAGATGTACCAGTAGAATGTAAAATATCTGAGCGCCAATGAAAATGCAAATACTTCATAATTCTTTACTTTAAACTTTAATCTTCAAAATAACAAATACAAAAATTGGGTCAAATTTTCATTGGATAAGCAAAAAACTAGCGATTGCTCAATTTTGGTAAAAATACAGATTGGTATGACAACATATGACGTCACACGCTATTCCAAGTTGCCGTTTTCAGCACAACGTGAAAACACCCTAACACCCGGTGTAGAATTTGAGGGATAACGAGAAGGTGAAGTATTCGCATGCGCACAACGTCGAACGTGACGTCATTTCGTTGTAGCGAAGTCCGCGTCGTGAAATCTAAAGCTACCTAATCCCGGATGTCCGACCTCCTCAATGGCTCACTGTAAGTGTCTGTACCTAATGAATTGAAAACACTGCGAACGTCCAAGCGTCAAATGAATTCGCGGGCGTACACCACTAAATCGAATAACTAGCGTGCGTACCAATAATAACAAAGCTTGGATGTTGAAAGTATGAACGAGATCTGATAACAATAGGTAACAGATACCACATGGTGAATGCAAGCGAGAATATTAACCATATTGGTCCCCGTTGTTCATGTACAAAGGCGGGATTTGAGAGGGAAACTTAAAGAGAGGCCACCCCCCCCCCCTGCCCATACACACACACTGTTCCCGAATTTGTACTTTTTGTAAGATTATTTTCTGCATCTTAGCGTAATTTTGTCCCACAAACTTTTGACTTTTATCGTCTTAATTGCATTTTCTTAATAAATGAAGACCCCCACCAGTAGATAGAATCTCTGAACCCAAACAGTATTTATTTTGAAAAAACACTTTTGTAATATTTGTTTAAAAGTGTCCGCAAATTCTGCCACAAATTCTCGCACTTTGACTGTAATTGAGGTGAAGTTTTCATTTTCAAAAGGGGCACTTTATTCATTTTTGTGTGGGGCACGATCCCCCTGCCCCCTTGTTACTACTATTATGTATTGAGCATTACGACATGGACATGAAATTCATTAAAACAAATATACAATAACTGCCTGAAGAAAATTTATTGACTAATCTAGACTTTCTTTTAGCTGTATAGGCCTAAATTCTTTTCCCAAATATTTTTTATATCACCATTTTGCAATATTTTATTTCGCTCAAATTATATTTTTTTGCATATCAAACAAGCTCCTCCATCGTAATATGTGATGTAAACTTTTTCTCGCTCTGGTGACTTGTTGTCTCTCGAGGAATATCGTAAGTGCGAATATCTAAAAACTAAAGGCCGTAACACACCGAACGCGACGCGGTGAGCGATTTTTTAGATAATTACACAGGAAACAAATAGTATAAGATGCTTTGACTTTTTGCTTACACACGATAAAGTTTACAATTGAGGCTTTCTGGTGATATCGGAAAATTTGTTAAAAATGCATTTTTGTTCAAACTGTGGAGAAATTCGCTCTTGTAGGGCGCGATTTTCTGTCGCGACGCGAATTTTGCTTTAATGGGCGTAGAGAGGCCCTTTCAATCAATTTTTAGTTATCATTTGAATAGCCATGCGGTGACGATGCTTCTCTGAAAAAAAGAGGTCAAAATGTTTCTTTTCCTTTGTTTTATTCAATTTTGTTTAAAAAATCGCTAGCCGCGTCGCGTTTGGTGTGTAACGACCTTAACACTTGCCAGCATAATCTGGCCTGAGCTGTGCCTTACTTGTGTGCGGACAAAGTTGTCAAGGTTAACGATTAGCTCCGAAAATCATTTAATTTTATTCTTTTTTGTTGTATATAAGGAGATAAAAATGTATTTAGTAAGTTTACAATATTATTGTCATCAAATTGGTAGCTCGTCAGTACTATTTTTAATGGTTTTGCTATCATAATTTGTAAAAGTGTTGGTCGTATGATAGGTCAAAATGAAAATCCCAATGGAAGTTTGTGTTAGGTTGTCTCACTCAGTATTGCAAGTAGTGTGTAGCATGTAGGGCATACTGAGTGAGATATTTATCTCACTTCACTAGGTGAGAGTATGCTTGTTTTAGTTGGAACTAGAGCTCCAAGTATGGCATAAACATAAGCTCGGATAGAATCATTGATTCGTTCAATCGCAATGTCTGTAAATCCTTCAGCGAGGCCTTCACTGAGAATAAAAACTTGTCATGCATTGTCCACATTGTTATTTTGTGCTACATATGCAACTGTAAGTGGAGGAATGATTGCAGAAACTCGTTTTTGTAGCATCTGAATAATCATTGTGCTTATCATACGGGTTGTGTAGACTAGAATTATCATAATCATTACCAGGTACTTGAATATACTTGCCACCAGAATAGTAATAGGCAGTTCCTAGCAGTTCGCAATGTATATCTTTGTGTTGTTTCCACATTGAACGATCTGAAACATGAAATTGCTTGCATATATCTTTATAGACAGACAGATCTATATTATTTTCGAATGTCTTCCAATAATTCTGACATGAAACAGGGCATCCCATTTCTTTTAGTAACCTCCTAGCTTGGGAATATATGTGGCACCTATAGAAACTACGTATAATTGTGTTTTTATTATCATTCTTCTTCTTCTTCTTCTTTTTCTTTTTCTTCTTCTTCTTCTTCTTCTTTTTCTTTTCTTCTTCTTCTTCTTCTTCTTCTTCTTCTTCTTCTTCTTCTTCTTCTTCTTCTTCTTCTTCTTCTTCTTCTTCTTCTTCTTCTTCTTCTTCTTCTTCTTCTTCTTCTTCTTCTTCTTCTTCTTCTTCTTCTTCTTCTTCTTCTTCTTCTTCTTCTTCTTCTTCTTCTTCTTCTTCTTCTTCTTCTTCTTCTTCTTCTTCTTCTTCTTCTTCTTCTTCTTCTTCTTCTTCTTCTTCTTCTTCTTCTTCTTCTTCTTCTTCTTCTTCTTCTTCTTCTTCTTCTTCTTCTTCTTCTTCTTCTTTTTATTCTTCTTCTTCTTCTTCTTCTTCTTCTTTTTTCTTCTTCTTCTTCTTCTTCTTCTTCTTTTATTATTATTATTATTATTATCATTATTATTATTATTATCATTATTATTATTATATAAATATATATATATATATATTTTTTTTCTTTTCTTTTCTTCAAATAATTGTTTTAATTATGATAGGAAATAAAAGTGCAAATGCTTCGAATTTAGGTGCTGTTATTTTTCTCGTTCACTAGGGTTTTATTTCATAATCTTAAGAAACTTATTTGCCTATAATGGCCTCATAAATCAAAATAGCAAATGTAATCTGGGTGATATGCATAAAAACGGCATTCTTTAGAGTTATAGCCTACATATTCACCACTTAAAACAAAATACAAAAAATATGCAATACATTATACAAATACTTAACGGCTGCATATGTCTAAAACATTTTAAATTTCATTCGCTGAACATGCTTCGATCTTCTAATCGGGAAATTTCGTGATCGAGAGCGTGGACCGAACTGCTAGAAGTTTTTGAATGCATCTTGTCTTCACTACTTGTGTATTTGACAATTTTCTGATTGTTGTTAAGATGCAACTTGGCTAAACCTAAAAATCACAACCCTATAGAGTTGGCAGAAAAGTTTGGGTATGCAATTAGAATGGTTATTCGTTTGCTCCATCTTCTTGTACAAGAATCAGAAAATTACATATTTAAAAATCATAATAACAATCTTGATATTTATCACACTGGTCCATCGCTTGTTTAAACAATTGACAAAAGCATGAAAATTGACCAATTCTTCGATTCGCATAATATTGTAAATTTAGATCACATTTGTAGCGTTTCTTTCTTCGATATTTGTTGTCTTTCTTAGTTGTAGTAAAGAATAAATTGGCTGCTTGTTAGTCCATCAATAAAGCTGTACAGTAGCCTTATTTGTTGCGGCATATGTTTAGAGAGGTTTTAGGCCCTATGACCAAAAACCTAACAATGCAACAATTCGATGCCGTCATATAACGAGAACATGAAAACTTTATATAATACTTCGAGCAAAAAAACATGTTATCTTGTATACATTATGTACTAATTTGATCGGGACTCTTTTTGGGAGAAGTGTGCAAATGAAAAAATTCCTTTTTCTCCAATTTATATACTGAAAGTGAACAATTTATCACTTGTTGCAACTCGTGTAGCTATTTCTACGAATATGAAAATGATTTAATTTGTGTACTTTTGTTCAATTAATGCTAAAATGAAGTCAAAAGTACAAATTATTTGTGGACAAACGTTGATGATATGATTGCTACCAAGAAATACGTAAACAACTTAATTTTCATAATTGCGCTGTAAGCGCGGAAGTGTTGCAGCTGATAATATTACAACTGTCACAAAATAAATATTCCACGTCCTTTATATCAATAAAGTATCAAAACTTATGGGCTATTGATAAGCAATATTAAAAACTTATTTCAACAATGATTTATTTCTCGTTAATGTTCAACTTGTGTTCCTGATATCTTCAGATCTTAGCCTTCATATGGAAAAGAAATAGTCCTTCTCGACTGTCAGCATGGCTATTAATGTTTGATCTCATATGTGTGTGTGCGGGTGTGTATGTGTTTGTCTGTGTGTATGTATGTGTGTGCAAAAAGGCGTTGATTCAAGGCAAAGTAGACACCCACTCCTGTTGATCTTTTAAGTAAATTACCATTTTGATAATTCTGGCAAATTTAGAAGAGGGAAAGTTATCCGGATGACTTGTATGACCTCTTACGAACTTGGGCGACGCTCAACTTAGCCTCAACAGTCAAAATGCAGACAAAGTCACTCAACAACACTATACTGTCTTTCATTTCAAAATTCAATGAAAACAGCAACATTTATACAATCGAAAAGAGATTTTAGACTTCTTCTTGGGTATCACAATATTTGGCAGCTATACATTTGGGGCTAAATTATTCATCATGCATACGGTCACAGAAGTCTGAGTGGATACATTTAAGCCGAAATCCTAATCAATAAGTTCTCATAAAGCAAGGACATTCAGGGCGTGCTCTGTTCGGTTTAAAGAAAGCCTAAAAGAAATTAGGCAATTATAAATAATCAAGCTTTTGCCCCAAATGTTTTTTCAGGACAGCAAACTTTCTCAAAAGGAAGACGTCAACATGTGCCGAGTACACACTAGGCATTATGTATCTTGTATTGCCCCTTAACGTTTTGCAGAGTTTTAATGTATTTTTGGATGAATTAATTGGGGGAAATAAGGCTTCTCTACATCCAATGGTCTAGGGTAAGCTCATATGCTTTGTGAGAAATTTGAAATTAACAGTTTCCTATTCTCAGTCCCTTTTTCTCCTAAAACCGGTACATCTTACCAAGTCAAAGAATTTTACGAAAACACATCCAACAACACATACAAAAACGTATGTTGAATAATGCGATTACGTCACTTAACTAACTCATCTGCTATCTTCGTCTCCATTAGGGAGCATTCTAATTTGTACTTACATTTATTCTTTCAAAATTGTGTCCCTCGAAGTTACGTTGGGACGAACAACATATGTCGCAGTTCTTAATAGATCATGACATGACGAACATGACCGATATAAGAAATGATCAATAAATTTGTTTTGACAGACATTCATCTTCATAATTGCTTAAATGACGAGTTTCCTCTACTTCCAATATAAAATTCTTGCAGTTTTATTAACAAAATGGATGGCAAACAACGTCACAAGGACGTAAAACATACGAATTTCTCCCTTGACGATTGCTATATCGTCTTTGAAAATCAAAATCAGTACAATTTAGAAACAGCTTTGAAATATGAATAGAGCAAGACGGTACCCCATAGCGGTCTTCATCAGTTTGGTAATCATGCATTTTTAAACATTAAAAATAAAAGATAGAGTAGAACGCTAAAAGCGAAATATGATTGTGGTTAATTACCTTACGGATTTTTTTTATTCATAAAAGCAATCTTTTATGTCCATCCCTAGTGGGAAATCAATATCAAAACGACTTATTTATGGGAAACGGATGCAAAATCTTGACGAAGAAGGCGGCTTCACTTTTTGAAATAAACACTATTTCTGTCTCTTACAATAGTCAAAAATCTGTACGTAAAAAAGTCAGCAGACAAGAATAATCAAGTGTGGCTTTCAATTTAATTCAAAGTGTATTAAATGCATCGAAAAGCTCGAGTGTGAGCGGAACATGTGATTTAGGTGGAACACAGAATTAGGTTCAATTATTCTTACAGATTGGAAACTGTCATAGTATGCAGACGTTAAAGAACCCCAACTGCACCTAACAATGTTATAGGTTACAAAATTTCGAAAGAATACCTACCCAAGAGTGGACCTGTAATATCACGTATATGGTCTAACGGCAGAACTACACAATCTGAACAACTTAATATCTGTTTAATGTACTACAATTTTCTTAATATTTTTGTCACCACCTCGTTCTTATAATTGTCATCTATTTCATGATTGCAAATTATCAGCAAATTAAGCAATCATTATTCAAATGAGAAAGATGCTTCTTTACATCTTTAATATTCTAAAAATATCTCAGACAGAAGCAATATTGGCGGTGATTTCTTTTCAACATTGGAGGGGGGGGGGACGAACCCAGACAAAATCAAGTGGGTCATATAGGCTTTAGGCCTATATAAGGTTTCATTTTTTAGGGGGGGGGGACATAAGCATATTCGTCCCCGAAAGAGAAATATTAGAGGAC
This sequence comes from Chiridota heheva, assembly GCA_020152595.1. Classification (NCBI taxonomy): domain Eukaryota; kingdom Metazoa; phylum Echinodermata; class Holothuroidea; order Apodida; family Chiridotidae; genus Chiridota; species Chiridota heheva. The sequence continues at coordinate 107,686 of JAIGNY010001738.1, read as the reverse complement.
ATGCTCCCCCCCCCCTCCGTCCCCTTGGGATCTCCGTACATGGACAGAAGCAATATGGGCGGTGTCTTTGGACAGGACTTTAAACCAGGGTCGATATATTGGCTTTCCGAAAGCTAAATTCAAAATAATGTTTTTTGGATAAAAAAAAAGGTTATTTGGCTTTTTCTGAAATTTGAGCTTTTTTTTACGCTTGTTTGGCAACAAAATATGTTATTTATTTTAAATAAATTCGATCAAATTGTTGGACAAAAGTTTGGCTGTAAAATGTCTTATTTGACTTAATTCTGGCCTTTTCTCTGAGACTTTGATGGAGAATAAAAAGAGATTTAAATAATATTTTTGGAAGGCGCTTGGACCACGTGATAGTTTTTCAAACTGGTTTGGCTCTCTGCACATCCGACAATCTAGCAACCTTGCTGTAAACTCCTTTGAACGGACAAATTGACTTATTGAATACAATAAAGAGTACAATATTTATGAACCTCAAATATTAAATTAGGAATAAAGATCGAAAACTGTAATATTTAAAATACGATGACAGAATGATCGCAAGTAAACGTCCAATCAAATTTCCAAAATAGGATGAATAAATGTTCGAAAATAAACGTCTAATCAAATTTCAAAATAGGATGAAAGAATTTTTCAAAGTGAACGTCCAATCAAAATTCAAAATATGATAACAGAATGCTCAAAAGTAAACGACCAATCAAAGTTCAAGTTTGACAATGAACTTCGAGTTCATAAGAGAGTTCCTTCCGGTTTATGCCATTTCTACAGACCACGAGGCCCTGGGTTCAAGCCTGTGTTGGGTAGACACGTCAGTGCACCACAACTGGTTATCAAAGGCCGTGGACATTGACTTGGGTGTTGATGTTATGTCTGTCCGTACGTCGTACCTGTGTTCTCGTCCGGGTCGTATTAAGCGTTTCGTGATAGCATAGTTACTATCATAAGTGAATACACAGGCGATGACCCCGTCATTGTAATTGTGTCTTCACTCGTCGTCGTTTATGCCATTTATACTTTTTCTTACACTTTTGAAGGCCGTAAGTGTGACGTCATGTCATCCACGTTCACGGCAACTGAGCATGCGTCTCATGGTATTTAATGTACACCAACCTACGCAACAATTTGATTTGTTGCTGTACAGTTGATGTATCGATGCGCATAACATACAAATATAGCAACACATCCTAAACTATTCATATTCTAAAACCAGTATTCTTGGTAACGTATCCAAATTTAGCTTTTTCAAAACGTGATATGTTTAGCAAATCTACGGCCTGAACGGGTAATGATGAATGAATTATACAATATTAAGCGGACTGAGTTTACATAAAAGACTAAGTTAAGAGAGAAAGCTGCGGAAAAAATGATAAATTAGCTAGAACGGAAATTAACTGAGTGTTTGACAGGCCCATAGCCAGGGATTTGAAAGGGAAGGGGGTTCGTTTTTCGTATAAAAGGGGAAACAATCTTGAAGTTCCGGCTGCTTATCATTTTTTTAGATTTCAAAAGGGCACTTTCTCAACAAAAAGTGTTCAGAAATTTTAAAGGGGGCTCGTTTTTCGTATAAAAGGGCAACAAAGTTTGAAATTCCGGGTGCTTATCATATTTGTAGATTTCAAAAGGGCACTTTCTCAACAAAAAGTGGCTCGTTCGCCCCCTCCCCCGTTACGGGTCTGTTTGATATCATGTTTTTTCTTAGATGAGTTTAGCACTCAATAATGTTGATTTGCAATAAGCAATTGATATCGTAACGCTAATTCGAAATTCAATAGCATTTTACAGCAGTTAAAGCCATCGCACTTCATGCATGCATGATACACATCAAAGGCGAGCCGGCTATTTTCACTATCGTCCTCTGGGAGACATGTAGGCTAGAACAAACAATTCACCAAGGAAATAGGTATGAAAATGGCTAATAGCCTTCCTCGAGGCTAAACATCGTGCTTTATGAATTATCAACTCTTCTCTTCCCTCCTCCTTACTCTAAAAGTGCGATATTCTGCCGGTCAGAAAACCGGAAGATATGAGATAATCCCAATACGTTATCCATGTTATCTGAGAGATCTTATCGAGAATGCATGTATAACTATTTCATAATAACTAGAGGGATGTGAAATGCGAGCTTATACTAATCAATTCGAATGCATCCGGTACTTTCTTTTGCAATATTAGATTCATGAATACTTTTCTGTCAATATATTCATTAGATCAATGATAAGACTCGAGGATGAAAAGATGACATACATTTGAATAGATATACTGATTTTCCATATATTCTCCCGTTTTAGACTGTCTTGAAAAGATTTGAGGACTTCATTTCGGTCGGATTGTACAACATACACGTTAATTGCAAGCGAGTATTATGAAAAATGAAATACTTTAATGCGCGTTAATTGCAGTACAAGATTGACGCGCTTGGTCAGTTTGGCATTATGCACGCGCAGCGGTGTCGTAAGAAAACTTTAGAACTTCAAGGAGAGGTACCGTCCCATGAATATTTTCAGAAGTAAACGTTGCCGGGCTGGTAACGTCACTTCCGGTTTTCAACTCAGCTTGTTGATCGGAGAAATTTGCGATGTTATCGATAACACAGGGAGGCCGCTATGTTGGGTCCGGCGAATGTGTGATCGATAACATCGCAGCTTTCTCACAATCTATAAAAAAAATTGAAAACCGGAGGTGGCATTACAAGCACGGCGGCGTTTACTTCTGAATGTACTTATGGGACGGTACGTTTCCTTTAACATTTCAATAATTGCGTGGAGGTTCTTTTGTGCTCCTACAACTTTATGTACCGGGCTTGATTCCCGTCGCGAGCGCTACAGTTTGAGCAAGACACTTCACTCTACTTGCTCCAGTCCACTCATCTGTAAAATAAGTACCAACGTTGCTGGGGAGTTAACCTGCGATGGACTGGTTTCCTGTTTAAAGGGATATCGAGTCGTGTGCTTTCATCCGCCTGCGCCGTGGAAACCGGGGATATACACTGGTCCTATGGACCTAATGGTTCGGATGGGTTTAACCTTATCTTTAATACCTTCATGTTAATATCATTACGAGATTATGTTGACTAAGATGAAATTTATCAAGTCCTTATATAAAACGTTATAAAAACGAGTATATTCACAAAAACGTCAGGTAGACTGAGTACAAAAACTTGTTTTGGTGATCCACTGGTCCCTTCCTGTCATCATAATGTGATACTAGTAATATACGGAGTGATTGTGAATTTGATGAACCTCAAAGGGGAACACAAATGTAAATGTTTGTTAGGCTTTGTGTATTTCCTCTTTTTACGATGTTTTTGCCAGCATTTGGGGGATCATTTACAATCTCAGTCTCCCTATCAAGGAAAGAAATGATATCCTGTGTTGTATTTTCATATCAAGTGTCATTTAGCAAAGGAAACAACCTGACCAAACTATGACCAGAACATTAGATTGAAAGCTGCAAAAGCGTCTACTATTTACAGTACTATCTTAAGCAGTTAAGGGTTTGTCTTAAGTTTTGAAATGGCGTCTTGGTTATTATGCAACGATTCATAACAGGTCATTTGTTGTCAGAAATATAAACTTCTCCACTTTATACATCTTAGTAGAACTGCCTAATGGCTTCTGGTATATATATATATATATATATATATATATATATATATATATATATATATATATATATATATATATATATATATATATATATATATATATATATTTATATGTATATATATATATATATATATATATATATATAAATAAATATAAATATATATATATATATATATACACACACACATACACACATACACACACACATATATATATATATATATATATATATATATATATATATATATATTCATACTATATATATATATATTTTATATATATATATATATATATATATATATATATATATATATATATATATATATATATATATATATATATATATATATATATATATATATATATATATATATATATATATATATATATATATATATATATATATATATATATATATATATATATATATATATATATATATATATATAATTGAAAGAAAGTTTATATAGGGCCGAATGATTGACTGAATAGGTTGTTTAAATGTTACTTGTATTGCTGATCAGCTTAAATCTGTAAATACCAGATATCGTACTATAACTGACTAACGTGGAATTAAAAATACACAACAATCCATTTCTGATTGGTCGAAATATTTAACCACCGACAAATAACGTTACTAGTATGTATTGGTTTTTCTTAAGACGAATTTACCTCTTTAAAGACAAAAGACACATCAGCCTGATTAAGTCTTATTTTGTAAAATATTTGGGCTCTCTTCCGAACCATTGCTTGGTCACGAATGATTTTCTCAAATCTTCACTCACAAATCTCCAAATGTTTCATGTCTTAGTACATTTTTACAGAATTTAACTAATTTTGCTAAGATATGATACGTGGCACAGAAAATTAACGGGAAATGTTAGAACACACGTGTTAGATGACAAGAGTATGGTAAAGACTGAAATTTAAATCCACAAATTATTTAAAGCCGTTGGCTTTTTGATCTCTACATTTACAATTTACCAGCAAAGCGGAGTTACTCCAGTTCAAGATTTTTTAGATCAAAATATCTTCACAAACCGGATAAATCGGGAAATGTATATTAAAGCATTAATCGACATTTTGAACAATAGAACATTTAAACATTACACTCGCGCTAATCAAGCTTATAAAAAATACAGATTGAGACCGTTTATAACGTCAAGGCTGCCGCTAACGTCACAATTGACCTTGCATTTGAATTTCAAATTGAGATGAGAGAAAAAAGCGAAGAAATACTTAACATCTTTCTGCATTATCGATTCGAAATTGTAGTGAATTGAGCATTTTCACAAAACGTCCAGTTTGTTAATCTTGCTTCTTCTTTCTGTTTTTTTTTCAGTTTTCTATCAGTGTTCATCCACAAGAGAGAAAGACTTTTGACTGGAATTATTTTTAAAACTTAATTTTCCCCTGGAGACGTTGCAATTTTAGCAGTTCGTGACTTTACCAGTGTTATGGTTTGCCTAATACTCAGTAAACTATTGCTGAAAACTAACGTCCACGTCAAAACCTTAGTAAAGCACGAATTTAATCTAACTTGTTATCTCCTATGTCGTAGAATAAACAACTGGAAGGATATGTAAGTACGAGTATAGTACGGCAATACAGTTTTGTGTATTTTTCAAAGAAGACATCAGATGTCGTATAATTACGTCTATAAACGTGCTGTTTGATTCCATTTGAATCTGTTTTTAGAAAGACAATCATGGCTGGTGTTTCAATACAGTTTTGATATATTTCTAGTTGAGTAAAATTGATTGGTATTTGTAACATTATGTGCATGAATATCATCGCAATATATACATGAATATGTTTGTGGAAATTTGAGATACTTCTAAATTACGCAGAAGAAAGCACATGATTAAAAAGGACTTTTAGATCGAAATGATTGAATGCAAGGTTGGGTTTAAGATTTGGGGCTTTAGAGACAAACCTTGTCTTTTTTTAGGTCTAGCATAATGGCGCCAAAATTCGTCAAAATCGTCAAAATACAAAAGTCTGTATGTACAAGAGAGATATAGCACTTAATGCAATTATGATATTCATGTTTGGGGTAATTACTTTGTAATAGCAATATTATTTTATGAACCATAAAACAATGTGATTATTTCGATGTTCTATTCAAAACAAATATATCAAATAATTAAGTTAGATTTAAGACGACAATTAAAAGTTTGCAAAGAATGGTAATTATTATATCTTTTTTTTTTTTTTTCCTTTGTGTTAAGCAGTATTCAAGAATATGACGAATCTGAAACAAGATAGTTTTAGGTGTCGCACACTATTATTGCGATGTCTCACTTTTACATCTTAAAGCCCAACTGTCTGGGTATATCAACAATATTGGAATTCACGAAGATTCAGGATAAAATTTATGCTGTAGTTTAGTTCTGCTTCTGCACGTCTGTCTCAGTATCAAGCATCATGGTGGTAGCTGGGTGTACACTAACAAGAGACTCTCAGTGCTAAGCTTAGTTTCCAGATAGCTGACCATGTCACAAGTGTATTTAAATATACGTGTGTGGTGTACTGTAAAAAGACCGGGTAGCTCAGTTGGCAGCGCTCACGACTGAGATGATGAAGGTCCGTGGTTGAAGACTCTGTCAGATCTAACTCAATTGTTCACATGTAGGCAAATCAGTGGCGGCGCCGGGATTTTGATCATAGAGGGCAAGAGAGGGGCAATTTTGTCTCATGAGGAAAAAAGTCTCTAAATCGGACCAAATTTGTCACTTTACAACATTTTCCGGGGAAAGTGGCAAATCCCCCCTCTCCCCTTTCTGTATCGCCGTCACTGGGACAGATACACTGAACATGAAAGCCGAAGATTTCATCAGCAGCTCCTACTCCTCATTCAGCTAACTGTTGAGAGAGTTGTATATGGTGAAATGTCGAAGACTATCCTTCTGAGGAGACATTGAGCCGTCGGTCCAAATGGTAGGACAGTAACATCCTACCTGGCTCTCTAAATACTATTCGAAAAAACAGAAGCGTGAAAACGCGGTGTTCATCCACTTCTCATCTCTGTTCTCTGGAGGGATCTAGCTAGAAGTACTACGCTGTGACCCCCACACAGACATGACAATGACAGAACAATCTGTGACATTCCAGCAACAGAATGTACAGCATTCACACGAAAAGAAGAAGACCGAATAACTCAGTCTTGCTAATATGACGTCATTGGTAGATTTTGTAGTTTTTTTAAGGTGCAAAAAAAAATATATAAAAAATAAGCACAAAGTAAAAAGGTATACACGAGCTGCGAAAAACTAAAGTCAACAAAATGCAAAAAAACACTTATTAACACAGTTTGCATGTAAAATCGCCCACATACAGATATACAATCATGTGAGCTTATATGGCAATCACGTTTTGTTTCCTTAATGTTTGGCTGCATAAAAATTTAATGAATTTCATTTTCACCGTAGGCTGGGGCCTTTAATTTCCTTTGTAGGCTACCATGCCACTGCAATTTCCGTCCTCCCTGCCAGGTACATGTTAATGTCAGCAAGTATATGGTAAGTTATTATATAGTCTTTTCATAGCGAAATGTTGAAAACATATTCTTCGTTGGTTTGTTGTTCGTATTTCCCACCTTCGGCGAATACTACATTTTCATTGTTAAAATCAATTAATCCATTCTTTCTTAAAGGCCATTTATCGTGATTAAAATGTGGCGGCGTACATTTTATTTTCAAACGACAGTAATTGGTATATCAACGTAAGTGCATATTGTACCATTGTGTTTCGACCAATCAAAAGACAGATTTAATTCGAATTACCTCGTGCGTTAGAGACGATAACTGGCCTTTAAATCATTTTCATTACTTATATTTTGAAACATCTACAACAAGGTGTGCTCCGTATGATAATAATATTAACAAACCCATGAACCAAACTTTGGACTCATTAATATTCTTATCATTTGATTACTGAATAATTGCAATGTATACATGGTTCTTTTCGGAGCAGGAGCTTTCTAGGTGGAATTATGGGAGTTTTTTTGAGGCCATCCCTTAATGTAGCAAAATGTGAAAGATGTACCGTATAGATAACACTGGCTCTGCCATTCTAAATTCAAGATATTGTTTGTGTGGGAGAATGCTGTGAAATGCTCATTCACCACCTTTTTAAACTCTATCTTATTGATCTTTTGAACAATTGGCTTTTTCCAATTTCAATTTGCATCAAAACAACCATCGTTAAGCGATGCCTTATCAATCATGCATGTTGACTTAAAAGACAAACAATAGATGCTGCGGTGACCCCTTAATTACAAAATTCTAAGCCCGCAAATCTAATAACATTTAGAATTATTGTATACTCGATAATTAAAGCGGACGTTCGACTGAGCAAAAGTGATTTAGGCACACATAAAACATTGCTAAATGTAATTCGTTATAGTAAGTGAGAAGACATAAAGAAAGGGCTTTGAAATCTTAAACTCTTGGTCAAACCCTTACTGTTATCGTTTACACATTCGAAACAACACATTACGCACGAGGAAATTGCTTCACACGTCACCAGTAAATTTGCTTTACACAAATGACGTCATTTTGACGGTTACATTGGCGGATCCAAGAATCAAAACAGGGGGTGGCCAGAGGAGCGTCCCATCGATGTGCAAAGCATAATCGGTGAGAAAAATAACGATTTTTTTTTTTGCCGGGGAAGAGGGGTGGCTAGCCACCCTGTTCACCAGTGAGGGATCCATGATTAAAGAAAGGGGGTGGCTAGATGAGTGTCCCATCAAGGTGCGCAGCATATTCGGTAAAAAATATGGGATATATATTTTTAATTTTGCCGGGGAAGAGGGGTGGCTATTAATCGTACCCCCCCCCCCCTCCCCTGGATCCGCCACTGGGTTATTGGTTCGCTTGTCAGTATTTCGACAAGCCAAACTTGTGTTGTATATTTATCGCCACGTTAATACCATAGCCTGATAGCTAATCTTCAAACGTTAAGGAATCATATTTTAGTTTCAGATAAAGCTGGCAATATAAGATCAAATAATATTACTTTCCTGTTTACGCACAAGAGTTCCGAGTCTCAGATTACATATTAATCACATAGTCTGTGAGGCAACTTGTAGAACATACAACAAAGAACATACAGACGTATAAACAGATGAACTACCCCGATATCCGTACAGTTTAAACCACTGTAGCCCGCTATAGTATTTTTAGGGTGGGTATAAACCTGTTTTTGTTGGGGAGTAGGTAGAAGTTCAGGCGCTTCTTGGACAGTAATTGAAAGGTTTTTTTTTTATTAAAAAGAATAGGCACTTTTGACAGTTTCGAAAAAGTAGAGGAATCTTGCCTTCTGGCCCCCATGGTTTCTACTTATATGGTTTGAGCATAGGCGGGATTTTAGGGGAACAAGGGGCACTTTCCCCACCTTCACTTTTTGTCCAAATGAATACTTTTGTATGGTAATGTATTGTGATTTAGCTATGAAAATCCGTTTTACCTTTGTTTATCAACTGTTGTCGATTGTTATAAACTCGCTAAGACGGAATCCTATCAGTGTGACCTGTACATGAAACAGCTTACCTATTATTGCAACGGTACGATATGTGATATTTAAACTCTAGTATATAGTGTAAACATCATTTGCAGTTATAATTTTAATAGTTGAAGGAAATATACAGTAAGCACAAACATACAGAGCTAATTTGGTATCACTCCGCCAACCAAAAGTGAGGACCTCATAGCAGCAGAGAAAAGGCCAATACAAATATTTTCGGAACAGGAAGCTTAGAAGCTAAAAATTTAAGGGATGGTAGAAAAGCGTGGAGACATTTGGATTATTTATTTCACGAACCTTATTGACAACCAAAGATGCAAAGTGATCAAACATATGAAGAAGTAGATATTTACAGTGCTTGAAGGGAAATTTTACAGAAAACTACTGAAAGCTTATAACATAAAATCCCCTAATCTGCTAATACAGTAATAGCGTTTGCTCTACCAAACGAACCAAAACAATTAGACACTAAGTATTAGAGTTATAGACGAGAGTTGCTGGCTTGGAAACGAATCGGACTTGAGTCACATTTTCTTAACTTGTGACTTTACTTGATTTGCGAACAAATGACTTGACGACATTATCTTGTCAACCATTTTCACAAATGTACTAAAAATAGTGTCTTTGAAGAAATTAATGAAAGTTGTAGATGTTTTTATTTTATATCTTAGCGCAATATAAGACAAGAAACTGAACAGCTGGACCTGTACACCTTTCATTAAAAGATTTTTATGCAAAACAATTTTTTATACAGAAAGTGTATATAGGCTTACTGCATTTGAAGGTATCAAAACATGCAAAGGAAACTTAATGAATAATATAAGAACAACCGGATAAAATGTTAGAGAATCCATACTTTAGCGAGTTAAGGGTGCACGCTCGCACTACTAGACTACAATATTGGACAAACCTTTGTGAACAATTTAGTGTTATAAGAAATATTAAGTTTCATATCTTTTGATAAAGTTTCCTTAATTTTTTAATTTTCACCCCTCCCCTCTTCTAATGTTCATGTTGCAGGTTTTTGTTTTATTTTACCTATACTTTTGAAAAACCAAAACATTCACAACGATCAATCTTGAATAGAGTATGGGAGGAATGGGGGGAAGGGGGGGGCGGTTATGGCGGTAACGACGTTAGAGGATATTAGGAGTGTCGAGGAAATTATGCATCGTAGATAAATCTTCATCCGTCCGTTCAGTACCGTTCTATGTGACAAGATGCTGACAAACTGATCTTTTTCAATTTTTTAATGCAACAGTTTGTATGTAATATAATCGGTGGCGACACGAAAGAGGGAGGGAAGTGGGGAGAGGATGTTCTCTCATTTAAAAATTAGCTTACATTAACTGATTAATCAAACAATGGCTCCCTTTTTGTGTACATGAAACAGCTTACCTATTATTGCAACGGTACGATATGTGATATTTAAACTCTAGTATAAAGTGTAAACGTCATTTGCAGTTATAATTTTAATAAGTTGAAGGAAATATACAGTAAGCACAAACAGACAGAGTTAATTTGGTATTACTCCGCCAACTAAAAGTGAGAACCTCATAGCAGCAGAGAAAAGGCCAATACAAATATTTTCGGAACAGGAAGCTTAGAAGCTAAAAATTTAAGGGATGGTAGAAAAGCGTGGAGACATTTCGATTATTTATTTCACGAACCTTATTGACAACCACAAAATTCGAGCATATAAGAGGTTATTTTTGGGCGGGTGTACAAAAGTATTTTTAGAAGCACAACATTTTGTTTATTAATTGTGCCCAAAAAACTATTTGCTCTGTCAGTCTGTAGCATGTGGATCTAAGATTATAAAGTGATAACAATATCAAGCGCAATGATGTTGCCACATCTAGCAATTGTCTGCAACATATTTTTATGCCCTTACTTTTGGAAGAAAACAAAACTTGATGTATACTTATAAGTCGTTTACCTCGGTGAATAATTCGTTTCTTGTCTTTAATAGTTTCTTATATGTTAGGCCTAATAACGTTTACGTCATAAATGCTGTTTTAGAAGTCACAGCTCATAAAAGGATCTAACATTACAGCAAGCAAGGAAAGTTCGACTTGTTCGAAGAATTCTTGAATAAATTAAACGTTTTTAAATGAAATGGGACTATGGGGGATATGACTTTATACTTATATACTTTGCAACATGTGGCTAAGTATCACACGAGCCTTGATAACAATTCATTTGCATGGCTTTCTTATAATGACTACCTATATACTGTAATAGATCACCTTCAAATGTACACTAATACAAGTGCTGCAGCTTCTTTCCTGGATGATCGTGGCGTCAAAAACAATCCGTCACAAGAACTGACTCAGGTTGTTGCCTTACAACAGTATAAAAGGTTACGTTATAAATTACCCAGGTTTCTCTTGTGATTGAATTAGCAAGTGTTATGAAATTTGTGGGCAAACTGTAGGGAGGGCGCACAGCGACAACATTATTGCTAAATTGCTTTAAAATGTATCAAAAATTATCATATAGTAGCAAAAACTTTTAATCAAACTCGGCTAGACATTGACAGCTATTTTGCAGCATTTTGAAACCTCAGACGACAATCTGCATGTTTATGCAAATTTTGTGATGTATACCCGTGGTATTTTTTGTTGTAAATTATTCGATTTTAATTGTCTGTCATAATTCTTTAACGTGGTGCGCAGCAAGTTCAGAGGAGAAGGGTTGAAGTCTTTTCCATGCCTCCAATAAAGGTCTAACAGGAATAGACTTTCTTATCATTTCAGTTTGTCAGTGACTAAGATATAGGATGGAAATTTAAAGAACTACATAAAGATTTCGAGCTGTCTGCCACGCATCACATAATTTGTATGACATGTTTTTTTTTTTTTTTAAACTTTGAAAAGTTGATCTGCTCATAGTTTCTATACTCTATCAACCAATATGTAAATTGCTACAAAACTCTCAGAAAAAAAGGTTTTAGCCTGTCACGTGTTTGGAACCTTCTCGGATTTGTCAAGGATTATTTCCAAGAGTTATTTAGAACAAACAGGTTCCAACTTGTCACGTATTTGGAACATTCTAATTTCTAGAACCCTTTTTCTAAGAGTGTAGACCGATATAATTTGTAATGTAATCAAGATATTTTCCTTCTGTAGACTCCTAATCGTCATAGACTTTCATATGTATCATACAATATAGCAGAAAATCGCAATGCCTTTAGTTTGACTTTGACTTGACTTGATTTGACTTGGAGAATTGTGACTTGTGACTTGACTTGACTTGAAGAACTGTGACTTGTGACTTGACTTGACTTGTCGGAAAATGACTTGTGATTTGACCTGACTTGCAAGCAAATGACTTGTGACTTGACTTGACTTGCCAACAAGTGACTTTTGACTTGAAGTGACTTGTCAAGAAGTGACTTGTGACTTGACTTGACTTGACTTACAAAAATCTGACTTGGTTACAACTCTGCTAAGCTGCTAAGTATATTATGTAAACGGAGAATAATTTCCCCGAACGAGGTCGCTTTTCCCGCAACAAATTTTGTACGGGCAACATAATTATTTTGTCAATCTATACCCCCTCTCCCCGCAAGAGACAAATTCCTTGCCCCGGCATAATAATTCTTGTGCCGCCACTGCCTTTGGGCTTATCCCCACACCCCCTCTTAGCCCCGTCACAGGTTTTGGTTAGAAATATATACGTCTATGTAAAACACAAACAACAATACAAATCGTACCATCATCTTACTTCTAACAACTGAACGAAAGCATCGTATCATTTTATTCTCATCAACAAACCAGCATTTTTTATTCTCATCAACAAACCAGCATTTTGTTTTCTTCTCGCGTTCATTAAGTAACAATACAGTTGTAAATACACAATGCTTTCATACGAAGGAGACTTCATACACCAGCGTGTTTCAGTAGCAGTAAATACAATTATCTCCATTGAGCATTTCTTCATTCTTCATGCATATACGAATTAGATATTGGAAAATGATTCGCCGTCATCAGGTCAAGTCTGAGTAATTTTGTGTTCTTGACGGTGCTTCTTGTTGATACTGTACATCACATCAGTGGCGTATCCAGAGGGGGCCAGTTGCGGGCAATGCCCCCCAGTTACATATTCTTGCACTCTAAAACCCAGTGGTATTAAAAATGATGATTCCTTTATAGGTAGAAACCTCAGTGCTTATACCTGATAACAATATATATAACATTTGAATTTGGTTCTATACCGGCAAAGTTATCATGCTTCATAAAAGATAATTATCATATTTGATTTAAGTGTCCTTCGGTCATAAAACGGTGCAGTACTGCATTCGACACTTAAATGGACTTGAGGGGAAAGTCAGAAGTGTAGGAAGCGGAGAGGACGTGGGAAAACATTCCCTTGAGAGCATTTCAGCTTCCCAGTTGGATCCTTTCATACAAGTTGGGAAGAAAAAATTGGGAAATGATTAAAAGTAAAATTTTGAAAAACTGATAAAATGGACGAAAGAAATTGGTAAAATTATTAAAAAGTTTGATAAAATTATTGGAAATTTGTGGTAAAATTTTCGGTATCAAAGAAAACTGCAATAAATTGAAAGAAATTTCCCGAAAACGAAAAAAATTGATCAAGATTTCCCAAATTTGTACAAGATTTCTCGATTAGCAGCAACGTTTGATGGAAACTTGATTTACCAGTCTGCCAGTGCGATTTTCCCATTTGTAACCAAAAAAATTCGGTGGTTCTTGCCCCCTGAGAGGTGACTCTTTCTACACCCCTAGGGTACCCGTGATTAATATATTAATATGTTGGTTGAAGAGAGGATTGTCGTCCCCCTAAAAATGTAATCCTGGCTTCGCCACTTCATCACATCAATTTTTGGATAGGTAAAATTCAACTTTATAAGCACAAAAGTAGGAAGCTTCCGATTAGGTTGCATAGTGTTTGACGTGAGGATGGGTGCGGCATATAACCTGTATACTTGAGCATCACGTCGCACAAACAATTTAGTTGGTCACACTGGTATTCATTTCCCTTTATCTGATATCATGTACTCTGGGGGCCAAACGGGGACTTGAAGCCCAGGCCACAGCAACCGCTGATGCACTTCACGCAAAACTATTTCTTATTTGTTTGTTTTTTCATATTTGTGTGTCTTTCTAGAACCCTTCATAAGTCCTGCTACATAAAATGGTTATGCTCAGGGCCGTAATTCATGAGGTTTAGGGGACTTGTCCCCCTCCTTCTCCCTACTTTGAGGTAGAATTTTTGTTTAATACATTACGTATTTGAGAGAAAAATTTCGTTGTTCACCCACTTTGGGGAGGGAAAGTATGAAAGTATGAAAGTACGTCAGTACGTGCCCTACCCTCACCTTGTGAAAGAAATTACAGCTCCCTGGCTTTGCAACAACCTAAATTGAGATGACATTGGGCATGCTGTCATAAAATCAACTCATGGGCGAAGAAAGGGTCACCTGTCAATAGGGGAGGAGGGCAAAAATCCAACAATAACAAATTCCCGGTGACAAATTGAAAAATTGCGCTGGTAAATTAAGTTTCCATCAAAACTTATTGGTAATTTTTTTTATTTCTGGGAAATTTCTTTCAATAATACTGGATTTGTTCTTCAATTTATGGAAGTTTTTGGGAAATTTAAGCAAAATATCTTTTGATTTTACCATATTTTTAAAATTTACTTTAATAACTTTCCCAATTTTACCTCCCAAACAGGAAGAAAACATACAAGCGGGAAAGTGAAATCCTCTCAGGGTAGTTTACTCCTAGCCCCCCCCCCTCTCCCTCCTCCCTTTAGCCTCCTACGCCTCTGAGTTAGCTCAGTTCAAGTGTGTTTAAGTACAACAAAATATAATTCAATATACTGGCATAAAATAGAAACCATAATTTCCCAAAGATGTATAAAGGTTATTATTCAGTCATTAGCACTTGCTAAGTCGGTGAGACACATGTAAAATAGCACTAAAAAGGTAAATGATAATGGGAAAACTATCACCATTTTCAGCCTATTAAACTTGATGAACTGAAAAAACGTAGGATTCTGTATGATTTTTAAAATTTGATTAAAATGAAAACTACCTAAAAGAGGTCCTCGGTTTTTTGTTAGATTAAGTTATAGTGACGTCACATTGTGTAGATCGAGTAAGCTCAAAACTGGACCCATATGCCGGACGAAAGAAAAAAAACAATTTTTTTTTCAAAATTTTAGCGAATTTGAAGTGATGCTTTAAAGTGATGAAGTGATTTCAAACTGATATCTCACTTTCTCAATTTCCTGATGCCATAGCAAAGGCCTATGAAATGGGGGAACAGGGGGAAAGCTGTCCCCTTTGAGACAGGGTGTGTCTAGCTTTTTCTGCAGAGGGGGCTTAAGCCCCTAAAACTCATAATCAAGGTCCTTGTTGCAGATTGATAACTTCATTCCTCGTGCTGTTATGCTTGTCATACGTTATGCTACTTATGCACTCTTATATTTCATTTTAGGCATGTACTACTGTGAAGATAAACTGCATTGTAGTATTTACTGGCATTTCGTATCATTCACTGTCCAAAAAATGACACAATTTGTTTATTTTTTTTCTCTGAAAGCAAAACAGGACTTCAATATATGTGACAAAAACCAAAAAAATATGATAACGTGTCTTGGCTTCCAGACATTCGGATTAGAATCGTGCGTGCAAAACTTATTTTTGAATTTGAAGAACCCTGCATAGAGGCCAAAATACAGCTTCAATCTAAGAAGAACGTGCAGTTATATTTTCTTCATTCTTTGGATGTCTGTTATCTAGGTCAATGTTTCTCTGAGAAGGTTACCGGTCTTTAAAGAAATATTTCACCCAAAGGCATCTTCCAAACTAGATTAAAGGGAGGATGACATACAAATTAGAAAACAACAATTGAATATCGTGTTCCAATATTTGCAAATGAAAATATAAAGCTATATCTATATCAGAAATTACAGTGAGGTGAATGAGTTTTCATTTTATATCATGATAAATTATTTTCACATTATGCAAATATACACAAAAATAGTGACAAGAAACCAGACAAAAGTAAAGTACATTTGAATTCTGAATATAAAAAAAAAAACATCAGTTTCTGGCCTTATTACTAGTATTACAAATGCATTGCAATGGAAAAGGAGAGAGAAAGTAGTTCAAAACTTATTTTATAACTCTCCCCAAAACTTACATATAGATTAAATTACAACAAATACAACAGTAAAATAACGTCTTGTAAATATAACAGTGGTTTAATTGTTACTAATTGTACTAATGTTGATGGAACTAAACACATATAACCAAAAAAATGTCACTTTTGTATGTCTCTATATACGTCCATAAAATCACATTTTTAATGATTATTTGTACAGATCCTTTCCACTCACTTTATAATTGTTTGTACGGATCCTTTCACTACTACATTGTTTCAGCTTATCCTTCAGTGAGTTCCATAGCTTAACCCCTTACATAAAAATACACATTGTTTTTAGGAAGAACGTGTAGGAACATGTTTACAATTGTCATTTCGTCTAGTAAAATAATGATTATTTCCTTCACAATTAAATAAACTTCGCAGATTTGGTGGCAAAGACCTTCTCTTTGCTCTAAACATCATTATAGCAGTCTTATAATCAACGAAATCTTTCAGTTTTAAGGCATGCAAATCAATAAATAACTTATTAGTATGTTCATTATACCTGGTATTGTAAGCTATTTTTATTGCTTTCTGTTGTAAAACATAAATTGGATGAACATTTGATTTAAACGTATTACCCCAAACTTCAGCGCAGTAAATAATACAAAAAAATACAAGTGAACTATATAGTAATTTCATAGATCCCATTTCTAAATATGTCTTTGATCTTATATATTATCTGATTATTGCAATACTTTTGGCCATTTTAGATTTTACTCTCTTAATATGATCCTTCCAATGTAAACCACTATCAATTATTACGCCCAAAATTTTGTGTTGAATATACTCTCTAAATAACGTGCTTTTCTATGCTTAGTATACTATTGCTGTGACATTGCCTGTCAAAAATAACATTAAATTTATCTTGCTAATATTTAAAGATAATTTGTTCACCATAAACCATACTTTTAATTTGTCTAAGTCATAACAAACACTCTTACACAAACTGTCAATATCACTGTCTGTCTGAACTAAATAAATTAGGGTCATCTGCAAAGAGTGCAAATTTAGCAAGGTTTGAGACATTACATATATCATTAATGTATAATATGAATATTTTTGGTCCTAAAATGACCCTTGCGGAACATGCAATTAATATCTAACAAATTGGAAGAGTATAATCATTTATATTAACAAATTGTTGCCTATCTGTGATATAATTTAATACGCAATCATTTACAACCCCTCTGATACTATAAAAATGTAATTTCTTGGTAAGAAGAACATAATTATAGTATCAAAAGCCTTTTTCAATTCTATAAAGACACCAATATGCTTCTTCCTGTCAAGGTCAGAGGTTATTTCCTCAATCAATTACATAAGAGCCAAAGCTGTAGACCTCTCTGTTCTAAAGATTCGTGAAATACTGATATTTATTACGTCACAGTGCTTTTGTTTTAAATTGTTAAACTACGAGACACACTGACATGTGGGCCAAAGAACATTTAAGCTCACTTTATTGGAATTTCGCATATATTTTGTCAGAAAAAGATTAAATCAAACCAATAAATGATATTATATGAAAATTGTCATCGTCACATACTTATCTGCTTTTGAGAAATTACTTTAATCCAGATATAACAGGCTGTAGTGGTGAGAATGCAAGAAATATCAGTGTTTATATATCAAGCGGAAATGACGCGGCAAGGAACAATTTTTATGGGCACAACTACAGTTGAGCATACTACTTTATATATAAAAATTCTTTAAAAATACAATGATCTTCATAACATCGAAGTATGGACTGGTAGATTATATTTTTCGACAAAGGCAGTTATCGCTAAAAACTCAAAATACATGATCCCGCAAGCTGTCAAGATCCATTAGAAAATCCAAAGCTTCGTCATTTTGGCTTGTCAAGTTATAAGTATATATGGGTCTTATGGAGCGATTCTACTCCACCGTTGGTTTGTCAAAAGTAGGGTCTCACCCCCTTTTTAACATGTTTTTTTTTAGTATGACGAAAATGTACAGGGTTTGTGAAAGGTTGGAAAGTTAGTCAAATAAAGGATCTATGAGCCACATCCCCGAGCCACATCCTTGGGCCACATCCCCGGGCCACATCCCCGGGCCACATCCTGACACGTCGCTGACCATCTTGCTTTCCTCCAATCGATCATGTTTCTATTCAGTTTTTTTTTGTTTTCAACCTAAAAAAAGAAGGTAAAACTAGTGGTCTGGTAGTGTAAACTGCTTAGTGAGTAGATTATAAACCAGGTCACCAGAACACTTCTTGATCTGTTGATTGGACGAACATTTAGAACCCAGTGGCCTTATAAATAGATATATATATATATATATATATATATATATATATATATATATATATATATATATATATATATATATATATATATATATATATATATATATATATATATATATATATATATATATATATATATATATATATATATATATATATATATATATATATATATATATATATATATATATATATATATATATATATATATATATATATATATATATATATATATATATATATATATATATATATATATATATATATATATATATATATATATATATATATATATATATATATATATATATATATATATATATATATATATATATATATATATATATATATATATATATATATATATATATATATATATATATATATATATATATATATATATATATATATATATATATATATATATATATATATATATATATATATATATATATATATATATATATATATATATATATATATACATATATTTATATATATATATATACATATATTTATATATATATATATAAACTGACTCATATATATATATATATATATATATATATATATTTATATATATATATATATATATATATATATATATATATATATATATATATATATATATGTAAGTTGAACTGACTCTTGTACATTTTATTTGACAGATCTGTTTCGTAAGGGCAAGACCCTCACTCATCAGAAACAAAATGCTGAGTAATAGGGATAATGAATTACAATGCAAAACTGTTTAAAGTGGTATGTGCGAACAATGGGGAAAATAGTTCTCATCTATAGTTACATAATTATTGTTTTTTTTCTGTGTCTGCATGCACTGGTCAGCTCGTTTCTTTTGTTTAGTGATGCTAAGTGTGGCTTGTATTTTATAAAGAATTTCTCTTTCAAGCATAGGTTGCACATTTTGCTTGATGATGAGTATGGCTTAGCTTTATCAATAATCTTCCATTTCAATGAGTACTGCACATTATCGTCTTTTATGTTCCAGATGTATTCACTTAATGTTGTTGCATACCGTTTATCCTCGTTACTGAAACTATGAGTGTGTCCATTATACCTTGTTTTAAATGTATTTTCCGTTAGTCCTATATAAGTCTCTTCTTTAAGGATATCTTGCCGTGTAACTGTGGCTTGGTAGATGACCCCAGATGTGAGGCATTTGCCTTCAAGTGGGCATGGTCTGTCCTTTCTGCAGTTGCAATTGTTTTGTGGTGTTTCTTTGGTTGCACTTTTCTTAAGTACTGTTTTGCTGTGAGTAGAGATAATCCGTTGGATATTTGGCATACAGCTGGGACTTAATTTCACTGTGTTATGGTTTAGCAATTTGTTGAGATGGTGCCCGGGAGGGAAGCAGTGGTCCATGAGGTTGAAGAATTTTATGCCGATGTTGGTGGCTACGTTTGTGCTACATGGCGGGTTAAACCACGTGGTTTTTCTCTTTCTGTTACGTTTTCTTCTCTGGTTTGCGCCATTGTTGGGGTTTGGTTGTGGTTCATAGTTCAATGTGTAGTTGTAGCCGCGTTCCGTCAGGGCTTCTTGGTAACAGGGTATTGCCTAATTGAATATTGTTCAAGTTGTTTGATGAAATGCTATATAAGCGCCTGTTGATGCTTTCTGGAATGTTCTTGATTATTGGGGTGGGTGGTTGCTCTGTTTATGTACATATAATGGGGTGCTCTTGGGTTTCATGAATGGTTTGTAGGTGCTACTTCTTAGTCCAGGGTGATGTCTAGGAGGTCAACTGTTTTTATATTAGCTTCAATTGTGATTTTTAGCGTGTTGCTTGTGAATATTTTGCATACATGAATATGTATTCAAGAGAGGATAACATTTTGTTATGCCTTGGGCTGGCCATTGTGCTATTGTTTGAATGTGTGACTGACACAAGGGAATTAAGGGCCTCTTCCTCCGAGCCTCAGAGGGCTCTCACCCTCCCTCTGCCTGGGCCCTCCTCTCCCTCTGCTTGGGCCCTCTCCAGCTATTTTCATGGCACCAAAGATCAGGGCTACCAAGAACATCCCAGTCCGACTAGCTAAAATGTGATCACTGAATTAGGGTTTCGCCCTTTCCTTATCATCATTAATGATCCATAATTTATTTGGCGTATTTACCTAATATGCAGCCTGCATGAGTTAGTTTCAGTTAGGGTCAACAGCCCAAGTTAGTAAACTAAGACTACGGTTTTGGACATGACACATCACACCTTGTTTTTGAGACGTGAATAGAACTAAATATTTTCAACCTTCAGTCGATTATAATTTGGTGGCTGGGAGGGAGCCTTTAAATCAATGTCATGGTAATTGGAATGATCTTAGGTTTTTTTTATATAACTTTTTTTGCTTTTAAAAACCAAATTGCTCTCAGAAGTGGGCTAAATTTGAGCACAGTGGGTCTTGGACCTTCTCGGACCCCCTCACTAATTTAAATGCTGACTAAGCCACTGCCCCTCTCCCCCCCCCCCTCCCTCTCATTTCTGAATTCCACTCTTAAAAAGCATGCAAATATATACAGCTGAAGGTCTGCATATCAGCTTGCGTCCCTCCCTTTCCCCCTCCAGCCCTATGGCACTTGCCATTACATGTTCTTGGGATTATTATCTTGTTATAGCCATTGTGCCATGGCCTACTTATTTTTTATGTATTGAACGATACATATATCGTCCGTCAGGCCGGTTCGACCTGAGAGGCACGTAAAGCAATAACCTTAATTTGTATAGCCATTAATGTTTTATTATTTTCTTTTGCTATTAACTTTTTGTATATAGCTGTAATCGAACCAAACGATATATTAGTAAGCAACCTATTAGTAGAACTATAGGTGCCTAAAAACTCATTTAAGATATGTTTTAAATGACAAATTATGCTTAGTCATGCAGAGCGTGGAGTTTAGAGACGGAAATGAGGGATGTATTCAGCAGTCAATCATGCACGCCTATCACATCTAGTCTATAGTCTAGGATGATCAGAGACGGACATCAAAATGCCTTCCATCGATCGACGATCTAAATTTACTGTCAGGAGGTTTCTCAAAAGAGGTTTTTCAAAATTCACACGTTTTCTAACAGCAGATTTGTTAGTCCAAGGATGTACATACTTGTTTAGTCGTGAAGGATATTGAAAACGTAGAATCTAGAAAAGAAGCGTACTACCTTTATGAAATTTAAAAGGCTTCAAATATATTTCACGTTTCAGTTCTACCAATGTGCCGGAAACTGGGGCAATGGGGCCATGCCTCACATCTCAGGAATTCAATTTGTCAGTCTTTAGCAAGTTCCTGCACGAGCTTCGTTGGCCAACTGATGACTGCTATATTGCAATGGTATATGCAGATATAGTTGAGCCGGTGACGAATAACCATTAAGCAGGTGTCTCGTTTAGTCTTTCTGGTCAAACGAATCACAGAGATCTATATAGCCGTATATCACATCTTTTTGCTGCTCTTTTACACATTCATTGAGCGGGTTTTGATAAAATTGATATAAACTGTTTTTCTACATCCGAGGCCCTGCCAATAACTATAGGTAACAATATCACCCACTGACAAGCCAATATTGAAAAGTTTCTGCAAACCAGGTACTACTGAGTCTTTGAATGAAGAAAGTAACTTTATACAAATTTCAAATCCTAATAATAAAATTTTCAACCCCTTTCTCCCTCTTTGAGTCTTTATAATTTGTAAGAAAACTTTCAAATAGGGTTTTATTCAGAGAGTCCAAATCCCTCCGAATTTTAGTAGTGGGTAACCTTTGATTTGGAGCCCAGAACAAACTGGCAAAACGTATAATCTGATTATGGTCAGGGAGATCTATTAGGCTAAATATACCAGCAAAGAATGGTAAAAATCTCGGTGAAAGTTTCTAGGGACCTTTTTTTTCCTCTTTCGTTTTCACATAATTTGGCGCCACATGATCCAACTCAAGGTGCTACATTGCTGTAGGCTGGTAGGATTGGCCCAAATAGGATTCCATCGTCCTTTTACCAAACTATGCCCTGGCAGCTTGGTGGCCTGATGGCGTAAACTGTAGGGTTAAAGACATTCAATTTTTCGGTTGCTAGAATTATATGAGCCCAATTTTCCGATATTTCTTAGTCTTGATATAGTTTCACCAAAGTTTAAATAGGCTACATACATTCCGGCATTCATAAGCTGCGCCTTTTGTCCAAATATTGCTTACAAAACGCAGGTAAAGATGATGCACCTGACTGCCTGAGTTCACAATAAAATATAACTAAAAGGTTTACAAGTGAGTTTGAGAAGATTCTTGAAGAAAGCTGTAGAACAAGCACTCTTAACGCTAAAGGGGAGAATGTTCCATAAATTGGGAGCAGCATTGCAGAAGGCACGATCTCCTGTCTGAGATGATGTTCGAAGAACAGCAAGCAAAAGCTTTGAAGACACACGGAGACATTGAGCTAGTGTATAAATTTGGATGGAGGTGGTTGCTTATGTAAGATTGTAACTTGTCCATCAGAGCTTTATACTTATGGAGGCAAATCTTGAAATTAATCATCTGGGAACCAGGTTACCAGTGAGCAGATAAAGTTCGTTCAGTAAGGAAAGTGCAATATCGTAGCGTGATTTCATAAAGATAAAGCGAGCGGCTTTATTTTGAAGTCTCTGGAGCTTGGCTTTAGAGATACCTTTAAGTAATGAATTACAAAAGTCCAAAATTGAGAGAATACGAGATCTGACAATAGCATGACAGATATCCTGGTTAGTAGCGGCGAGTTTTCTATATATTTCTAATATAAAGATTAACATGCTGAGACATGTCAATTCTACTGTCAAAGTGGACACCTAGATTGCGCACCTTGCTGTTCCCAATCACAAGGTCGATGTTGGATAAGAGGCGTATATTATGGGCTGAGGCAATGACAAGGAACTCAGTTTTATCTTGATTTAGTTTCAGCCTGTTAGCAAGCATCCTTGTTTTGTTTTTATCTCCTTCACACAAGCAGCAATTCTGAACAGGGCACACTTAGCATCCATAAGTATATGAGGATCATATTTGATGTAAACTTGTATATCATCGGCATACATGTGGTACAACATGGTGCGTTTACGCAGAATATCACCTATGGGAGTAGTGTATAAAGTAAAAGCAAGCGGACCAATAACAGACCCCTGGGGTGCTTCGTCATTCAGTTGCGCAATATCAGAGTCAGCCCCTGTAACGCTTATGTGGTCATGGTGGTTGGTCCTGCTGTTGATGTATGATAAAACCACTAGAGCACTACCTGATCCAATAAGCAAAAAAGAAATTAATTTAAATTTAACAAAATTAATTCTGATCCTATAGCCATTTTTTTTTTACTTTCGTGCATGGCTGCAAATTGACAAAAGAGGACATTAGCAGATCAGCGTGACTATCAGCAACTGTATCGGATCGATCAAAATTTCGGGGGTAGGTGAAGAGGGGGGTGGGGAGGGTTATCCCTGCAGCAATGATATTGTCGAACATCCTTTAAAATCAGTAGAGGGTGCATGATTTCCAGCCTTCCAGTTTCAAACCGTCTGCAGCCTCTGTTAATAAGCAATTTTTTAAAAAGTTTAGTGACATGAACTATTTCATTTCGCGTCCAAATTCTTCAATACAGTGTTGATTTTTGTTCTTCATTAAATTGAACTGTTTTCTTTATTTCTATTTATCCTTCTTTCCAAGTTAAGAAAGTTTAAGAAAATAGTCTTATCTAATTCAAGTTTTCTAATAAAGGGTCAGAGAAGGGATACATCAACAAACAAGAGAGCAATCCATGGAGTTGCTGATCTCATTACCTTAAGCATACAGCATAATGGGGAGATATTTCTGTGACTTTTAAAGACCTCAGAGTCTACGGGACACAAGTTCATGTGCCAAGAAATCATGGTACAACGTTAAGGTCGGCATAGGTCTTGCCAATTTGGAAGTTTAAAATTTCATTAATTACCATTTCAAAAATATGGAGGAAAATAACTTATAGCGGTCACTATATGGTTCTGAGGCATTTGACCACTTGACCCCAGATTTACAGGACACAAGTTCAAGTACAAGGTATCATGGTACAACATAGGGTTGATACAGATCTTGCCCTCTTGGAGTTTAAAGTGGTACTAAATTGTACAAATTACCACATAATTACTCCGTAAATTCGCATATTTGACCTTTGACCCCAACCACCAAAACAACATCTGATTTTTTTTTGTATACTATAATTATAGTACGCTTATGACTTACCATTCTCAAACTATGGGAATGGTTAATAGGGATCACTAGCTCTATGACCTTTAACCTTTAAACTTTTGACCCCAGAGCTTACGGGTCACAAGTTTATGTACCACAGTATCATGATACAAAGATAGGATTGGCATAGGTTTTGCACTTTTTAAATTTTGGCACAAAAACATAATTACATAATTACCCCATAATATCACACATTTCACCTCTGACCCGTGACCCTAATCACTGAAACATCTTCTGAAATTTTCCACATCTATCGTGGCTGACTGTATGACACCATTCATGCTCACGTCACACTGATTCAGGTTTGGAGTCCCTTTTATGAGAAAAATAAGTTTATTTTGGAGCAGGTTCAGCGAAGAGCCACTAGCCTTTTCCCGAAGTAAGGAGTCTCTCTTATGAATCTAGGTTGCAAATTCTTGAATTGACTACGCTTGAGTTGAGAAGAGTGCATGGCGATATGATTCAGGTTTTTAAATTCCTATCTGGTTGTGATGCTTTGACTTCCTGTTATTTCTTGCATGTTTCAGCTAATAATCTGAAGTTGACCAAAGAGTCAAATATTCGGCGTTTTAGCTTTTTGCAAAGAGTTGATAATCAGAGAAATGGTTTGTTGAGTCGGTACTTACATTAGCTCCAATTCTGTTCACAATTTAAAAGTCAACATTGATAAGTTCTTTGCTAACTCTGGGCGTCTTTTATTTTTTGATTTTTTTGTGGTGGTGGTGTTAGTTTGGGCTTTTTATGTGGTGACTAACCCTTCTTAGCCCGTTGTTATGTTATGTCATCTTGATATGTTACACACATTTTCACGGCACCAAAATAGTTGTTTCTGGTACCTAAAACATTAACTGATGCATGCTTACTTGAAGTTTCTGGCGAACAGTTGCATCTTAAATACCATGTTTACGAAAGTTTCATGTTCATGATGCGAATCCGTATACCGGAAAGATTGTAAACATAGTAAGTAGTTTCACGATGCCTTTACGTTATGTTACGAAATATCCGTTAAACTTCCCTTGGCAGAAACATTGTAAACATCTTCTCGTACACCATGTTTACAGAATAACTTAAGTTTCTAAACATTGTCAGCATATTTTAGCGGAATTTCTGCGAGCGTATATTTTGGAAACATGCACAAGAAATTTAAGCTTTATTTCCATTGTAACTTATATTTGATAAACATGATACTAACATTTCCATTAAGTGTCCGATAACGGAAAGTTCATAAACTCCGTTTGTAGATTTACTATACGTTTACGACCTAACTTATACTTCATAAACATGGTACGAACATTTCCGTGAAGTATCCGATAACGGAAAGCTCATAAACTCCATTTGTAGATTTACTTTACCATTATGAACTAACTTAAACTGCCTAAACATGTATTGAACGTTTCTGTCATTATCCGGCAACGGATAATTTGTAAACTCGGTTTGTATATTTCTTACGTGTTTTATAAATAACTTAATTTTCATAAACATTGTTTTAGTGTTTCCGTGGAAGATACGATAATGAAAAACTTGTAAACTTTGTTTCTATATTTCCTACACGTTTAAGAAATGACATAAACTCCATCAACACGGTTACAGTGTTTCCATGCATAAGAAGATAATGTGCACAACCGAGTGAAGTCTATGCTTGCAAATCGGACATGAATGAAAAACAAATTAATAAACAGATCAAAGTACGCTTTTGATTATGTTCAGTTGTGTAAAATATGCAGATTGGCCCACCCGCCCAAACCAAATTTTTTGGGGAAAAAATGAGGGCCATAAAAAACGTGACTGGTGGGCCAAATGCGGCCTGCCAGTATATAAAAACAGAACTTGTGTGAAGAGGAATACTACTTGGATTGGCGAATCTCACAAATCCAATTGGATTTTAAATAACCAGCTCAGGGAGTTACATACCTATACACAGGAATATCGCTGGCATTTGGGAATAGATTATAACCCACGCATGCATTACCCCTCTTCGATCATGATTACCAGGATAATAGTGATATTTGTCAACAAATATACCTCAAAAAACCCTACAATTAAAAATACCAACGATGGACGAAAGACCTTACCAACTTGAATGATGAAATTTGTATAATGGAATTAAGACACAGGTTTTAAAGGAGCACTAGAACGAATAGTGATGACGCTAGTTGTTGCAAATTTCACAGATATATCATCCACAACAGATCGATAAATGTCATGCCTCTATAGCACACAGGCGACGTGAGGGCAAAGGTCACTTGAATATTTATTGTTGCACTGTTGAGTGCTAGATACGCATTGGGGACCCATATCCTAAAACTACGCTCTCACATTTCGGTCTAGTGGCCCTTTAAGTTGTCAAACGTTGTCCCTACCTGTACGCAGACATTCGATGTTCCCGCAACATCAGTTTAACAGTATATACGGTTCTTTAAATCTCGTTTGATCATGATCAAAACACAGTGGATTTACAAAAGAATCATCTGTTTATCAGTTTATGCAACACATAATGTCCAATGTACAAATCGCATGTTATACCTACAAATTCATATGCTGTAAATTAGTGGTTAAATTTCCATCCATTTTGATGCTTAGTTTTTATTATATTTTACGCAGTTTAAGCAGTGGCGGTATTAAAAGGGGGCACGAGAAGCTCTCATGAGATCGCTCTATCCCAGAAAATGTTATAAAGTGACATATTTGTATCTGATTTATCTGTTTAGAGGCTTTGACCCCCTCCTCCATGAGAAAAAACTGCCCCTCCTGTGCCTGCAGCTTAAAAATCATCGCGCCCCACAGAGTTTATACTGTCGCCTTTCATATATCTTGGGAGTTCAGTAATTCCATGATATCTTATCTGTCTATAACTGTTATATCGACCAGCTATATGAAGTTGTTCGAACTTTAGTTAGTTTTAAAACCATGATCGCTAAAATCTCCGGGGAAATCAGAAGTGCTTTGGTGTTATATCATCTTGATCACCATAAGGATATCTAAACGAGCCCGTGGTCATGGACTGCCCATTCCGTGCGATTCGAGCTTTGTGCTCATTCTGTCGCCTACGTTACGTTGGGACATCGTGCCAGCAAAATTAACATAAATTCCCAATTCAAATACTCCCTTGCCTTGATTTTAGTGACAATTCAAATCACTATTAGTCCTAATGAGTGTATATTTAATTTGATATGACATGTATGATCAATATCTAAATATAATGCCCTTCACTGGTCGCGCCCCTATCTTAATTACCTTTCTTTACCTTCCATGGAAAAAAGAGGGGAGGGGGGTCCCCATTGAAATGATTTTGCCTGCGCCATGCTTTCTTCCCGGTCTGCCGGTGAGAAGTAAATTTGAAAAGTAATTAGATTGAAAAGGTAAAAGCGAATGTAAATAGATCAGCAAACCGTCAGAAGGCTGTTTCGATACGCTTATCAGGAGTAGCGCGGTGGATCATGTTTCACTTGTGGCAAGAGTATTTCTCCTCCCCCAAATGCTCATAAAACTGTATGATTGAAATGTTGGGGACATAATAGAACTAAATTGCATGCATCGTTTAGATGGCACTGTTTAGAACTTGAAACTGCTTAAAATCAGTGTTTCAAGTTTGTGGGTAAGCCCTAGAGTTCAGAGGACGAAGCTCCGGAATCCTGCGGTCCTCAGTGATTTTAATAAGAGAATTTTTTTAAACTAGTATCAAACCCACGTAAGACGTCGGAAGTCCTGCGGTTTTGTTAATTTTGGTAGCAAAACATTGCTCAAAATTGTGTCAAATCTATGGGCAAAGTCTTTGTAGGGGCCGAGGGGGTGAAGTCCCCCGAAGCCTTACATTTCACGTGAATTTGATAGCAGAAAATTGTATTTAATCCAGGGGCTAAGCCCCCCCCCCCCCTCCTCCCCACCGCCTCCCCCTCCAATAATCCCTACGTTTCTCATAATTTTGGTAGCAAAATTGTGTCAATTCCAAAGTCGAAGCCTAGCTAAGTCCTGCGTTTCTAATATTTTTGATAACAGAAAATTGCTTAAACTCATTCAAAATCCAGGGCTTTGAAAGCCAAGCGCTTTTCGTGGTTTTGGTAGCAAAACATTGCTTAAAATTGTGTCAAATCAGTAGGGCGAAGTCTTGGTAGGTCCAGTGGGTGGGTAATTCCCCTTATATCGTGTCTCTGTGCTCAAATCATTTCGTAGTCATTAAGTCGCCGATTCTTTAGCTTATTCCATCTCAAAGATTCGTAAGCTTTTCTTGGCGGCTTGCTTGAATAATCTGGTCATCGAAGTGAGACAAACACTCAGTTATATGGCCCATTGCTGAAATCGGGATACTTTCTTGACTAAATTCACCGAAGTTCCGTTAATCTAGTAATGACATATCATCGAAATCAAGATACAGGTCCTTGTTCTTGGCGTACTGTTCTTCTATGGCTTTACAGAAGGTGCCGAAGACTTGATTGTGCACCATCGCCTCAAACCTCTTCTCCGGTGTCATTTCTCCTTCTTCGCCTGATATTTTGTCGTCGCCGTATATGCCTTTCATCTGTTCACCGGCATTTTGTCTTGAATTTGGATGTCATTATCTGATTATTATTCAGTCGCTCCGTCGCAATCGCAATACATATATCTGCCTTAGCCCTTACAGCATCAAAACTCCTCTTACAGTCTTAAAACCGTGGTGATTACGGGGAGGGCTCGTCCCTCCCACTTCCATTTTCAATTCGTCCAAATCCGATAATAGAAAGTTTTGTCAACAGTTGGTCAACATTCCTCCCCCTCCCCTCTTTAATGGCTGGTGGAAATTGTCTCCAGTTGTGTTTCAAACCTGATTGACCTCATGAGAACGTGTGCATTTGATCGAGGAGAAAGAAGGAATTGGAAACCGGAAATAAACGCATAAGCATTTTTCCGTCATTGATACTTTCTTGCCTAAGAGACTAAAAGACTATTCGTAGTTTCGTACTGAAGAATGTACGAAACTAGTTTTCATTGTCACAGTACCTGCAGACGACAAGATTTGATCTAATCAAAGCCCAATCTTTTGTGGTCGTCACGTCAAAGAAGCTCGACGATTATATAAGAGGGGTTTTGATGCTGTAAGGGCTAAGCCAGATCTATTAATTGTGGTTGTGTCGAAGCGTCTGAATAATAACGATATCCAAATTCAAGACAGAATGCCGGTGAACAGATGAAAGGCACATACGGCGACGAAAAAAATGCCAGACGAAGAAGGAGAGGGCACACAAATGACACCGGAGAAAAGGTTTGAGGCGATGGTGCACAATCAAGTCTTCCACTCCTTTTGTGTAGCCATAGAAGAACAGTACGCCAAAAACAAGGACCTGTATCTTGATTTCGACTATTCGTAGTTTCGTACTGAAGAATGTACGAACTAGTTTTAATTATTTTCTCGACGTAGGTCTAATGTAGAAGTTGTTGTTTCAAGGTTTTAGGTGAGTGGGAAACAATATTATAACTAAACTACTTACACAGGTAGAGAAAAAACACAAAATCGAAATATACGATATAGACATGCATAGAAAAGCAGCGATGTCTAAAACGTGTGTGTGTGCTGATGTGTGTGTGGGTGTGTGTGTGGAAGCGGGGTACAGGGGATACCTCAACACAAGCAAACCACAAATAAATGCTTTTCCTTTAGATGTGCTCCTTCTTAACATGAACGATGCCGGGAAGCGGAGGCGAGTGCGCATTTTTTCCCGCGTTTGTGGTTTGCTTACTATTCCTTGATCAGTGATTGGATAATTTCCTGCACTGATGACTCGGAGCGCATAGAATGTAAGATACGTAAAGTAAAATAATAAGTAAAATACGCGCAGTTTAAATGCGTGTGTTTTGTACGTTTATGTGCACCACGCACGTCCAAGTAATCAGCGCGTACCAAAACTGTTCACTGCTTTGCCAACAACTTCGAGAACTTATATCGTGCGTGTAGCAAATGCACTAACGATTGTGTGAAAATGCACATTTTCTTGAAGACGTAACTTGTGTTAATGACGAATAAAACATTGCGTTCTTGTTCTTTTTTGTCAACCAATTTTGTCAACCAATTGCCTCATTTTGCTTTATTTCGTGTTCGTGCGTGTGTTGCGTTACTCATGAGATGGTTACAGCGTTGCTACAAAGGATCGACAGAACTTTATCTTCATGTGCATACCTTAAGACGCATATCTAAGATTACTTTAAAAATTCTTTATAAAGCATTATATTATTTGTACAATGGGAAAAATTTTCTCAAGGAGAGCTACGAAAAACAAGCCGAATTGCAGCAGGTAATTTTTACCTCTGATTTTCAGTTAAAACGTTTGATAATTTACCTTTTAATTTAGGCGTATAGAGACTTTTTAAAACTTGACTTAGAAGATAGGCCTAACAGAACATCAGTGGTTAATAACAAATACGCACTACATGCATGAGTATATCCCCCAATTACACAATGATCTTCTCTGGATTCATAAGGGATTTGTATAGGCCCTGGGGCATTATGAAAAAACCTTTGATTTAGGATTTGCATCTTGGTGGGAGTCAAGGGCTACCTTTGCCACCTATTTTTACAGAAATATTGCGGTTATTTTCAAGAGAATATTCTTTGGAATATGTTCATTTATTCTGACTATATATGTTTTATTTTTTCAATAATTGTTTATATCAAACTATGACAACACAAAATGTCTTGTTCAGGTACTATTCATTTTCTTTCCCTTTTGCTACACGTTTACGGTTGTGCTTAAAAGTGTGGACAACTATACAGTTATTATACCTTCATCATCTTCGCTCACAAAGTTTGTTGATTTTAATGGACAGGTAATAGAAATTTGAAAAGAACTTTAAAATTCTGATTTATATAATAGTCAAAAGCATGGTTCGCGAAATAGGAAGATTGTATCCTTTATGAAAGATAAGACAGTTTAATCTTTATAAAATCATTTGAATTCATGTCCTAAATTTCAGTCACTATAAATAATCTGACTGTCTTCTCCTAAGTTTTGATTCCTGGTACAAAGGCGATTTATAACCGTCTGGTCATCCAATTTTTCCAATTTAAATAACGTTCATGATGTATTTACATACAATAACACAGAGAAATTCATAGGTTTTCTTTTTGATGTCACAAAATTGAAATGAAACTTGCATAAGTTGTTACAATAAGGTCTTCAAATTCAAAATGCTGTAAAATGGTCAAATCTTAACCGATTTTGATGACACTTTCTGCTGCTTTTATGATTTATAAATAGTTTTTTCTATACCAGTTAAGTTCATGTTGTTACTATACACGTCCATTCATTTTCTAAACTTTTACATCATTCTTGATCTCAATATTTCTATTTGATATACAGGCGTTGTTTTGTTGTTTTGAAATGCTGTCTGTCACCTCCATCAGATAAAGAGGGAGACTATACCCCTCGAGATCAACCCGGTCTTGAATTGCAATCCCAACTTCATCAGCAGCCCAACTAATTGCAAAGCCAGTCAACATCAAACGAAGTTGATGTTCGTCCTAAAGAGGAGGACTGTAGAAGACCTGCGGTAGATGAGCTAACGGCTGATGATCTGTGGGAAATACCAAGGGATGCCAATGATCTTTACCGCAACCAGAGGTGGTTGATGTGGATTCGTCAAATCACCTTAATTTGTAAGTTGACTTTGAGTTTTCTTTTACAGCCATTGCAAAACTTACAGTTCTTTCTGCTAAAAGCCATTGATAACAGATGAAAGAAACTTCAACATTTTTTTTTATTGGTCCCTTAAATACGTCTCAAAATGATTTCGTAGTAAAGAAGAATGATATGATTTAAGAGAAAATACTGGCAGAATGTAATCTGGCAATAGGTCGAACCATACCTGCTTACTAATGAAATTCCTCGCTCGTTTTGCGGCAAATAGAAAATGACATTTTCATCAGCGACTATTGTTCATAGTTGAAATCATCAGAGACTAGCAACGCCTTCATTTTTCAAGGTCGTAGGTGGGGTGACTGGGGTGGAAAGGAGGAGGGGGTGGGGAGAGGGTAAAGTATTTAGATTGCCAATGGTGTATTCATGTGGTAGGGGTTACATTTTTAACTGTAAAACCTTTCTTGAGTATAACGTTTTTAAGAAGATTTATTGTGTAATTTTTCAATTTTTTGGGTTTTCAATTTTCATTCATACAGGAACGAAATATTAGGCGCAGTGGCTTATTCCAAGGATGACATTTCGTGGGATCTTTTATTCGCCATCCAGGAATTAGGTCTTCCTATTTTCACCTCCAGAGATTTACACTATGTCTGGAAGGCTAATGGCGAACATGGCAAAAGAACATGTCTTGGACGGGGAAAGTATGGCCTTATGAAACTGATAAAAATGAATGATCCTTCAAGGGCAGACCAGTTTGTGGCTGTGAAAACATTGTTTAGATTAAAACCGTAAAGCAGAGGTAATTATAAAAGAAAGTTATAAATTGCCATTCATTGTCCAGAAGACAAAAGGGATAAAAAAAACAACAGATGGAATTGATGATATCATGAGTGATCTTCAGAGGTGTAGAGAGCCAAGGGGCTCCGCTCTTCAATTGTTATATGTTGTCCACAACCAAGACAACACAACGAGTATCAGAACTGGGAATAGAAAATATTCATTTTTCTTTTTAAGAGCAGTTTCTCCAATTTTGTATAATGAGTCTTATCTGATCTGCTC
The DNA here is from genome assembly GCA_020152595.1 of Chiridota heheva. NCBI lineage: Eukaryota > Metazoa > Echinodermata > Holothuroidea > Apodida > Chiridotidae > Chiridota > Chiridota heheva. Next base: position 74,186 of record JAIGNY010001738.1, on the reverse strand, counting down.
AAATTATCTCCACTTAAAAAGGTTAACTGACCTCTAAAAGCTTGTGACATACACTTGAACAATTATTTTTAACAAATCTAAGTCAGTAAGGTAAAGTATCAAGCAGTAGCGTGGTGACAGGGGACCAGGGGCAACTTCCCCCCTCCCCGTGAAGCTTTCTGTGAGGGCGCCGAATACTCACGGGGGCGAAAAAATTGTCATGAGAATATTTTTGTATATACTTTTTATTCTCAACTTCTGTAATTTCTATCATTTACAAAACAAATGTTGTAAATGTTTTCTCTCAAAGCTTTATTTTCACACCCAAAACATTAAAATCATCACTAAACCCAACTAAAGACACATATTGTAGTCAATGGGACCCTACATTAGAAAATTCGTTGAGAAATCTATATTCCTCTTAATTAACTTTAGTGTGGAAATGACACGATTTTAAGCAATTTTCTACTACCCAAATTACGCCGAAAACGTTCAGCTTCCTGGGACATTTTTTAAGTTCATTTTTGAGTATTCTTCAAATTTTGTTCAATTTGCCTCAATTTTCTTGAAGTTGGCTTCATTTTTGTGAAATTTTCTCCAAATTTTGTGAATTTTTCTTTAATATTTGGATTTTTTTTCATTTTGGGAAGTTTGCTTGAAGTTTCGTGAATTTTTCTTTTATTTTGCGGAAATTGTCTTCAAATTTTGGAAATTTATTTTCAATATTTGGAAATTTTCCTTCATTTTTGGGACATTTTCAAATTCAATTTTTAGGAGTTTTCTTAAATTTTCGTTAGTTAAATTTGCTTCAATTTTTAGGAAATTTCCGTCATTTGGGTAAATTGTCTTTAAATTTTGGGTAGTTTTTTTCAATTTTTAAGAAATATCCTTCATTTTTGGGAGATTTCCTTCGTTTTTGGGAAATTTTTCTATAAATTAACCCTCAAAATCTTTGCTCTCTTGACCTTTGCCCCTACATTGGTTTTAAGTAATTTCTTAAACGTTGCTACCAATTTAGATCTATCCGTCTATGTGCCCAACGTTATATTCTTAATATGATTTTTTTTTTTTTTTTTGGAAGGGGAGGGGGAACCAAAATGGCCTTTCCCCGAGTGAAACATGACCCATCACGCCACTGGTATCAAGACCAATTAACATATGAAGAACGCTTCTTCACATGGAAAGTGGAGCAAATTGCCATTTGGCTGGATATGCTCCCCATAAGAAGTTTACCCACGGGTAGTGGGGCTGGAGGGTGGGGAGACAAACTAGCGAATAAGTTGAGATGGTTAGAGAACAATCTTATATATTATCCTTTCAAACGCTACAGTGCATGCTACCTTATACTTAGCTCGCTGTCAACGAAATGTACCCATCTTTTTTGTAATGTTTTTTGTAAACATCTGTCAGCCACTTGGCCAATTGGCCAACTTCAATACAAAATGTTATTTGTATGCTTAGTAACATTATTTTAAGAAATCAGTAACAGCAAGGAATCCGTGCAGAACATTTGAAAAGTAATTAGATGTGAGTGACGTAAAACCCTCACTTTCTTAACAAATGTTTGAGTATTTGATGGAAAATTAATTCGGCGTTCCGCTTTGTTGATTGAAAATTATATTCCTATCATATATTCAGTGTAACCACTCTGACAAGCAATAGAGTCTGGTCTTATTTCTGCTCAAATCTAAAGAGAGAAAAAAAGAACGATTAAACTTAAACACCTCCTCAATTGAGAACTATTTTTGAATAATATCTCTATTTTAACTCTGCTCATTTTCCTCATTCATACAATGTACATGTCAGTTTACCATTAACTCATCCTTGACATTAATTCATTCTTATATGTTACTCTTTTTCACTGTTATTTTACTTCTCCGTTATCTTCTTATCCTTAGCAGAATTTCAATGCTGAGATTAAAGCCCTGCAAGCCTTTAGCGGTACTGATGGATTCCCAAGGCTACTTGGAGTAACGTCACACTACCCCGTCCCTGGAATAGTCCAAGAATTCATTGGACATACTCAAAGGCGGAAATCCCTTACAATGGCGGCGGCTCTCTTACTTATACCCAACGCTCCAATAAGCTTTACCGTCGTTGATTGGCTGTCGATAACTCGTGACCTGTGCTGCGCTCTGAAAACAATGAACAACATGGGCTGGATTCATGGGGATATTAAGATCGACAACATCTTAGTGGACCGAATCGCCACTGACCCATCAATGACGTCATGGCTTGAGGACGGTCTTTGGACCATAAAGTTGATCAACTTTGGAAAGGCTTGTTGGCTTGACTCAGTTCCAAATGTTATTCAGTATGGGTACAAGAAGAAGTGCGATCTATACGGGTACAGCATGCAGCTTTCCCCAGAGGTCATAGAGGGACAATCTTCTCATACACCAAGCTCAGAAATGTATTCACTCGGCTATCTAATGAGATAAGTTGGGTTCTTCACTGAATCTTACTTTTTAGATAAACTTGGCGCTGATTGCATGACCACAGACCTTGCTGCTCGATTAACATTAGATCAAGTGATTCTGCTACTGGAATCCGAAATCTACGAGAGCATGTCCCGAGGATAAGAAAAAAAATGGCACGCTGGTCGTGATACCAAAGACGGTCATTTCGTGCATCCATTACAAGTTAATCGAGAAGAAATTGAAGGCAATTAGGTTCAATCTTAAAAACTTTGTTCGCCTTAAACTAAAAAATCCAAATATCAAACTGCTGAAAGCTGGATAAAGGGGAACTTTTGTGCAGTTTACTACTTTTTGTCGTTTTAACTGGGAACAGCATGAATATCGTGTTTCTCAACTTTTTTTATGTAAAACACCTCATCACAGCTGGATTTCTTCGAAACCTTAAAATCATTAATATCTTGTTTTTATAATCAAAAAATCAATACATACAGATCTTGTCGATATTCATTGATTCATACCTGTGTAATTACTTTATCAACTGCAATACTATTTATTCCAATTTATTCCGCATAAGCGGCGGAACTTGAGATCATAGAGGGCACGTCATCTCCCCCAATTTTGTCAACAGTTTAAAAAGTGGCCTTTTTCAAATATAAAAAGTGCCCTTTTTCATAGTAAAAAGTGCCCTTCCGACTGTCTGAGGGGAAGAAGTGCCCTTTTTTGGAGAAGAAATGTGCCCTTTAACTGTTCAAACATTGAAAAACATTCTCCTTTTGACTATATGTATGCCACTTTCATTTAACTGTTGAAGAATGTAACACAGTATCGCCCTGAAAGAAACTAAGATTGTAAAATTTTATAATCTATTCATCAATTTTCTCAAACACGATGTTGGGGGCCCAACAACTCCACATTGGATATTTTTCTATACTGAAAAATCAGTTACATCTGCCTACTTTTATTTTCTCCAATCATAAAGTGTAAAAAGTCTTTAAAATAGGACCTTATTAGAAATGTGCGAGCAATCACAAATTTCATTAATGAAATTGGGCTCGAGGCAAAACTTACAATGCGGACTCGGGCCCTTATTGTCCCCCATCTTTTTTGCAAAGTTCAAAAAGTGCTCTTTTACGGACAGGAAAGTTCAATGTTCTGTCAAATATTAAAACAACAGGCTTGTCTTTTTATTGTCAGATTAAATCAAGTGGCACAAATATTTGCTATGGCCGATCAGCCCATATTTCAATAGTGGAGCACCTTTTATGCGGGGTCAATATAGTCACTGACTGGCTGAATACTGGATTGTAAATTTGGAGTATTTTTTGTAATATATTCTGACCTGACTGATATACCGTGTTTAAAGGAATATTCCCATGTTTTTTCGTAACATTTCATAAGAAAGAGAATTGTTATAGAAACACTTAGTAGAACACTCATGTTGATATGTTATTCTTACCAAGAGATATTCAAATTTCAAAGTTCATGAAAAATGCTCACAAACAAATAGAAAAAGGCTCAGTATGACACCACAGCACATTCGCCCACAAACTTGATGTATTTCATTAAAATCTATCATCCTTTTTTTATTAGTAAAACTTGCTAAAAAAATAAATTGATGAAATTTAGCCAATTATACCCTATTTCAATAACTTTTGGAAATTTGTTTATAATTATACAGAAACAACCAATTAACAGATTAACGTTCAAAGAAATACATAAACATTTGCAATAGAATTGTCTATACAGCTATATGACATCTTTAAACACGAATTTATTATACTGTACAAAAACTTTTCAATTGGGAAATCTTTACAAATCCATATCTCCTGAACGGAATATGATATCAACTTGATTTTTGTACCAAATTGGCTCTAAAATTATGCTCTTGCAAATAAGTTTAGAAAAAACAACAATATTGTAATATTCCTTTAATTGATTTTTTAAAACATTTAGTCTCAGGACCGTTTTATTTACTTTTCGCATTGTTTAGGATATTTAATATTCCGAATGATGATCAGTATACAGGTATAGTTGACTAAACATGGTCGATATCTTTCCGATTTCGAGACTTATGACCTATAAAATTCCAAATTATATAGTATATTATGTATATAGATCTTCGTGTAAAACTTGCTTATTTCCCCAATTTTTGGTCCACTCGGAATTTTGATATGCTAGTAAACAAATTGGAGACGGGAAAGGGGGTTATCCTAAAGCTACTGCTATCGTACATGGTTTTAAAATACGTTAGTAGAAAAGTACCCTTCAAGTATAGAACATTTTATGGTGTTTTAATACCTCGAATGAATCATACTTCTCAAACTACCTTATACTATAAAAACAAAATCAAATATGACATTATGAAGATGCTCAAATTTTATTCGCGCCATTATAATGCCCTATAGAGGTAATTGTGGTCACCCAGTAAAATTTCCTTTAAAAATCAACTGAGCCAAGTCGGATCATTGGCTTGGTAGGTGTTGCTTCACTGTGAAGAACAGCGGGCAGGGATTTCGCGCCCCCTCTTTCATAAAATGATCATAAGATTTATAAGTTGGGGACATAGATCTAAATTGCATGCACCATTTTGACTGTTAGATGGGCGAAGTCTGATATATAGTTCAGGAGGCGAAACTCCACGCAGGAAGCCCCGCGTTGCACATGATTTGGATTGCAAAATATTGCTTAATATTGTGTCAAATCTAGGGTCTAAGCCTTGCGTTTCTCGTAATTTTGATAACTGAAAATTGCTTAAATCGATGGCAAACTTAGGAATGAAGCTCTTGGAAGAATAGAAGCCCTGTATTTCTCGCAATTTTGAGAGCAGAAAACTGATTAATACTGTTTCAACTCTGGATCTAAGGTTGAAGCCATGTTAGGGGCTATGTTAAAAGGGGCGATGTCCCAGAAGTCCAGCGGTTCCGTGAAGTTAATAACATAAATTTGTTTAAACTCGTGTCAAATACATGACTGCACAGGGCCCCCGATACCGGGGAGGGAGATGGCATGGCCCCCAATAATTTTCAAAGCAATAGTTTTTAAATAGGCCTTTGTCCAACATATCCGATTGGCAATTGACAACATCGGTCTTGGCCCCTCAATTTCAAACGTGTGTCGGAGGCCCTGCTGCACTTTTGATAGCAAAACTGACATTGCTTAAAATTGTGTCAATCTAGGGGAGAAATCCTGGTAGAAGCCAGGGGAAAAAGTCCCGGAAGCCATATGTTTCACGTGATTTTGATGGTAGAAAATTGCTTTAAATTGTGTCCAATCACTGGCTAAGCTCCTGTAAGCCCTGCGCTTCTCGTGATTTTAGTAGTAAGCCAGAAACCAAAAGTTTGTGTGAATCCGATGCCCTATTTTTTAAGAAGTTGTTGTAGTGCAGATGGAATGATATCGTTATCTTATGGACTCCTATTACATGTCAATCCTTACATTATAATTAACATCTGAGTATATTGAGATCCGCTTATTTTCATTTTGTTAATCATTTAGAGCCTCCAGTAAGACCCCATTTGAATTTCAAGTCAGCATGTTCAGATGTTCATGGCCCCTTCCTCTCCAAACAGAGAAATGTTGGCTAGTATAGTAATATAAAGCAGGTTTTAAAGTAATAGCAGCTTTAAGCACCAGTTGTTGTCTTTGATGTCAACCCCTCCCCTCCCCTCTCTCTAGTGCATGAATATTTTTTGACTGGTAGGTGCTAATACACTATAAATATCTGTGTTTTAAAGTGACAAGTTTTTACATTGAGTTTTAAAATGTATATATATATATATATATATATATATATATATATATATATATATATATATATATATATATATATATATATATATATATATATATATATATATATATATATATATATATATATATATATATATATAAATATATATATATATATATATATATATATATTATATATATATATATATATATATATATATATATATATATATATATATATATATATATATATATATATATATATATATATATATATATATATATATATATATATATATATATATATATATATATATATATATATATATATATATATATATTATATATATATATATATATATATTTATATATATATATATATATATATATATATATATATATATATATATATATATATATATATATATATATTATATATATATATATATATATATATATATATATATATATATATATATATATATATATATATATATATATATATATATATATATATATATATATATATATATATATATATATATATATATATATATATATATATATATATATATAGTGAGGATAGTAAAAATAACAGACTTAAGCAGAAAACCAGCATACAATTCATTGACGCAGTTGCGGTAGGGTCCAGGGAGCGAACTCGCCGGAAGATTTTTGAAGATTTATATTTTTTGTTGCCCAAAAATGGGCCATGATTATCGCGGTTCTGGATTTTATATCGAGTGGAGATATTTCTGATATCTAGACGACTCGGGCATGAATGATTGAGAGCATATCTGATTTAAACGTTTACATCTGACATTTTAAATCTCTTCTCGATTAATTGCCCAATTATGATGTTGTTAGCATCATAAGGCAGAGTCAGCAGGATATGTTTCTGATATCTAGACGATTCGGACACCCGGTTCGGACATGATTGAGGTAAATTTCTGAGTGGGATAGGGAGGGGTCGTATGGTCCAAATTTAGGGAGTCACATTTGAATACCTTTTAGTAGCCTGACAATCACAACAGATGCGTTTAAAACTGTTAAAGAGAAGAGTTTATATTACCATATACTGTTTACATGGCTTTACTTTACATGGCAACTTTAAGCAATAATATAGACTAAATCACAAAATGAAAATCTAAAGGAGATTTATTTTATTTTATAGAAAAGTGGAGTAACTCCCCCATACCCCTCCGCCGTTGCATTCACAACATTTTACAACTCGTCCCGTCAAAGTTCCCAAATAGGATGATGTTGTCAGCATCATGACAAGTCGGCGGTCAGAAGGACATGATTCGGATAGTAGCTTAGTCGGGCATGACCTAATCTGCTAATGGCTAAAATATACACTGAAAGTCTAATACAAGTTTATCCGATGATTCTAAATCTCTCCCTGACTATAAAATCGGTGTCTAGCCGATTTCGTTATTTAAATACGGTTACTTTATGTCCGTACGGGACCATTTTACTTTTGCCAGACTCAAAAACCTATTACGACAAAAATTCGCAATGAAACTGTGAAAAAAGAATTAATTTGGAGTAATGCTTTCACCACAGTTTTTGGTTTGGGATGGGAGAGATGGGGGAGGGAGGGAATTACCTTCGGAAAATTTAGGGAATTTCGGGAAATTTTCTTCATTTTCAAACAGGTTTTTTTTTCCTCGCGAATTGTTTGGCCAATTTCCTAAAATTATTCTCAATATTTGGCGGCTCCTTAATTTCCGGGAAATTTCCTTCAATTTTGGGAAACTTTCTTCATTTTCTGGTAACTTTTTTAAAATTTTCGGGCAATTTTCTTCGATTCCCAAAAAATTGCTTAACAATTTCGAATGATTTTTGATATTTCGTTACATATCGTAAACTCATCGTGAAACTACATATGCTTACAATCTTTCCGGTTACGGATACAAAACATAAAACTTTCGTAAACTTGGTATTTAAGATGTAACCGTTCACCAAAAACTTTCAAGCAAACATGCTTTAGGCAATGTTTTAGGTACCAGAAACAGCTATTTTGGTGCTGTGTTAAAGGCCCTTTGCGTTGTCCCTGCAAAGCTCCGGAAGCTCTGGATTTTTTATTTTTTTGGAGGTTTCACGAGAATGACTGAAAATGAACACAAACTGACAACATTTAAGTGATGAAAAGAAGAAAATTTCAATTTCAAATTCTCATATAGTAGGTTATCACTTATAAACAGGCAGAAGAGAAATTTTGTCTGAAAATTGAGAAAAAGATCTTGCAATTTGCAGGAATGATTTGTTCTTGATTTATTTTTAAATTGTTTTTTTCTGATTACAATCTTTCCGGTTACGGATACAAAACATAAAACTTTCGTATTTAAGATTGCTGAAAAAACGGTTTCAAACGGTGAAAAAACGGTTCACTTGGAAGCAATTTAAAAATGAAATATTTATTTGAAAATTCACAAGAAATTTGGACGTCACGCGACAGGCTTTCATGCTAGTACTGAACACCTCCTATATCAAGTACAGGTACAGGGCAGATTCACAATTAGGGCCCTTCTGCCTTGGCGAGCGCCATCACCAGTCCATAGAAGATCTGCCAAATCTCCATGCGGTCTACTCACGCCCAGCCTTGCAGCATGAGCTCCCCTAGCACTCAGAGTCGAAGAGTACAGACAGAGCTCGCGCGCCGGGAATCGAACCCGGGCCGTAACAACGAAGCTAAGTGATTAGATCACTCGCCCACGAGCTTGACTGGTGGTAGTAGAAGTTCGGAAGATATATTTAAAGAACGATGCAATTTGACATGTTACATCATGTTACATAATCTTGTTACATCATCAACCTCATTAAATTGATCTAAGGAAAAGCTGTTAACAGTGGCAGCATACCATCCTCCACAAAAGCAAATGACATAAAACCGCTTCCTTCTTCAATATTGTCATTTCCCCCAGCCACCCGAATATTCAATGATTTTACCAAACTTTTCTTTAATTATTTGTTGACAATTTCCCAATTTGCCCAATCGAAAGAAATCCTTTCACTGAGGGAGTATCTTTCTCTCTACTCTCCGATTTGATTTTAAAGGTCTTCGTTTTACAGGTCTTTGTTTTACAGGTCTTCGTTTTACAGATCTTCATTTTACAGGTCTTCGTTTTACAGGTCTTGGGTCTTCGTTTTACAATCACCCGATTTTCGGGTCGATTTTCGGATTACTTCTGCAGGCAATGTTTGAAAATTTCTTTAATTTTCTTAAAGGTTTTGTTCATTTTTCATTTAAGCGAATTTTGTGGCCCATTTTCGGGAAATTATCCTCAAAATTTTGGAGCTTTTCCTAATTTCCGTGTAATTGTCTTGAATATTTGGAAAAATTCCTTCTTTTTCGTGCAATTGTAATTTACTTCAAACAAAGAGCTTCCACACAAATTTCGGGTATTTTTTTTTCAATTTGTGGAAATTTTAGCGTTTTCTCGGTCAATTTTTTTGGAAATTGTCTTTAACTATTATTGATATGCAGGCAATTTTCTTAGATTTCGGAACATTCTCTTCGATTTCTGACTATATAAGAGCTGTGCGCAAAATATCATAATGTCAACTTCATGCCAAGTCGGTAGGGCATGACCTAGATATCTAGCCGAGTCAGGCATGATTCCGATTAGGATGGGTATCCAGCCGACAGGGAGCTAGTCCCCCATCCTAATTCCCCCTCCCCCCTCCCTAGTACGGACATGGATTCTTTTCAAAATTCGATCTTCTTTTAGAGTAGCAATATCAAAAAAAGGAGATGGAAGAAGTAAATGTTTAACGGTTATTTCGTTTCGTTTCGCAGAATATCAATCAGTCAATACCCGCCACAACAATGATGATATTTTTGCGAAAGAAAACGAAACAGTTATACTTTGTCAGTAATGTCATATTTTGCTTCGTATCTCTTTTACGAAAAAAACCAACAACCCAAAAACAACACACACTGCTCTTTGAAATTTGAGTGCTGTTTGCATGTTATCTTTATTTCAATTCGTGTCATTTCGCAGAATATTATTAGCTCAAAATTGATGCTTTTGAATATTCATTGGGATTAATAATTGACCCAATGAACATTTAAAAAAACTTACTGAAGAAATATTCAACTTGACGTATATCCGAGATTGTTGTTGGTTTTATCTGCCTATCCCAAGAACAAGATGTATATTCAGTCCATGGAAGTCCCAAATAGTATCTCCATGTTCAGTCTAAGATAGATTATCTTCCTATGTATGACTTAACATTACTCGCGGACATCATTATAAACTTCCATGGGATTTATTCCAAAGAGAGATTATTATAGCTTCATGTTCATTGAGTTGTTATTTGAACCAAAAAACAACCCCAAAAGCAACTCCCTGTTCATACACTGAATGTCAAACCAGACATATACAGTGCAGCAGTGACAAATCCCGAACAGCTGATACAGTCATATTTTTGAGATAGCCTATTCTGCGTTATAATTTCCAACTGTAAAATTAGTTGTAATATTTTTGCCAGGAAGTGCTCTAACTTTTAATAGAGTTTTATGGGTTTGTCCTTCCAGTGGCGGTCTTCCTCAAAATCATGTCCTTGGTCAGTTGGTCAGCAAGTTCCTGGTCAGATCAATTCCCTGGTCAGATTGTCGTGTGCTATGTACCGCAAATCTTCAACGGCAGATTGTATTTGTTGATCTATTGAGGTCTAGTTTAGTGTCCGTGGCCAATAGTTATTATTGTTCTTGTAGATAAAGACTTAGATGATCAGATCATTTTAACAATCAAACAATGTTATATATATATATATATATATATATATATATATATATATATATATATATATATATATATATATATATATATATATATATATATATATATATATATATATATATATATATACATATATATATATATATATATATATATATATATATATATATATATATATATATATATATATATATATATATATATATATATATATATATATATATATATATATATATATATATATATATATATATATATATATATATATATATATATATATATATACATATATATATATATATATATATATATATATATATATATATATATATATATATATATATATATATATATATATATATATATATATATATATATATATATATATATATTTATATTTAAACTGGTACCTTTCTGGATTTTGTGTTCAATATGTAGGAAGATCACAAAAAAAAGTAAACCTAATTTTGAACGGCATCAAACACAAATTTGAAAGGCGATGCGAAAATAAGGCAAAATTAAAACGTGTTCTCAGTCTGTGAGTAACCTTTGTTATTATTCGTCTAAGTATAGTAACACTATTTGTAATTCGGATTTATCAGAAATAAGTAACAGGCCGAGATGAGGGCTAATAATGGGAGTCAATAACTGTACTATCAGTAATAGACCTATAGCCTGGTCGTAGCTGCACATCGAGAGAATGCCGTTTGGCGAAGTTTTACTTGTTATCAGGTTGTACGAGTCATAAGTCAATAGAACTGAGGGATCAGAAAGTATTCAGTATATGTTCATTATCAACCATGCAAAATGCTCCTTTTAAACAACAAACATGTTCTCTTCTTTATCCTTCCAATTAGCAAATATAAGAAACTTTAACTTAAACCCTCATGATTTTCAAAATCTTCAGATACATCGAGATAATGTTTATCTACAGTGAGGAATGTGATAGTCTTACGAGGATAGTACAAATGTTGTCATAAAGTAAATTTTAATACTGAAAATTCAGTGTGCTCTATATGATATGTGATGTGTGATTTACCTGTTTATCAGATTATCATGAAATATTATTATTATCATTATTATTATTATTATTATTATTATTATTATTATTATTATTATTATTATTATTATTATTATTATTATTATTATTATTATTATTATTATTATTATTATTATTATTATTATTATTATTATTATTATTATTATTATTACGTTTTTGGCGGCGGGAGGGGGGAGAGGGGGGAGCTGTTTATAAAGCATAAGCTGAAGACCGAGTGTCCAGACGCCAATCCAATTATTCTTTTCATTGCTTGATCATTTTCAGCAGCATATGTGAAAGAAAATCAGTATACACTGCTTAGTAAAAAAATATTCTGGCGACTTAATTTCGACAAACATTTATTTATATCAAATAATTGATTGAAAACTATACGTTACTACAAACATGATATAATTAGGGTTAATGATTGATTGATTGATCGATCGATTGATTGGTTGATTGATTGATTTGTTATGTGTTTTATTTATTTATCTATTTGATATTGACTGATTGATTGATTGATTGATTGATTGATTGATTGATTGATTTATAAGACAACTAGGCTGTGCTGCCCAAACACACTTTCGTGGTGTCTTTGAACTATTTAGTTATAGGTTGAACAAGCAATATAATTTTTCAAGCATACGGTGTTATCAGTTTGTGGAATATCTATCATAAATGGGGTGTCAGGTTGTTACGATATAGTTGAGTGCATTTGGTATGCCCCCGTTAGTCGCTATGGCTGATGATTTAATCAGTATGAGCAGATGAGGGAGGGTTACTTTCCTAGTGTTTCATTATGTTACCCGAATATATGAGTAAATTTCTCGGAAATTCACAATCAACAGATCAAGAAAAGGGTAATAGCCATATCCATACGATCCGTGTTCCAAAGCATAAGAAAAAGGTATATCATGAATAATTATAGATATTTTCATGGCAGGAGTGATTAGTGGCGACAATATAAGGAGATGCATACAGTAGGTTCAATTTTCCCCCAGTTAATATCCACCGTATTTAGTATACGTCTATTATGTTTTGTGTGTATGTATGTATGTGTGTGTGTGTGTGGGGGGGGGTGGATTGCAAAACAAATTACATATATATAATGTAACTGACACTAGATGTGTCAGTTACATTATATCTGTACAATTGTGTGCATATACACTAGGTGGGCATAACTTTGCCCGAACTGTGTTTGTATTAGTCTATCTGAAAATATAGGCCTATTATTTGGGGAAATTAACCTACGTATATTACGTATATCCTTCTTCTGCAAGTTAATAAACTTGATGTTACGTTTTTACAGTTTTCAATTATGTAAAATCGATTTGTTTTCAATTTATACTTTAATGTAGATCTTATACACGTTTATTAATGTACAGAAAGTTACCAAAAATATATATTTAAAAGCAAGTTTAAACCAAGTTCTTTGAAGTTTGTGATTTTTACCCCCAAAGTATGTTTCAATAAGTAGCCACAACAGTTTGCTCCCTTGATGACATTATTGTCATACATTATATTCTCACCGTCCCACTAGCTCACCCTGCATGTGGGGAGATAATTCATGATTATCAAAGAATATGCGTAAAACCAACTCGAAGAAGCATGAATTTGAACTATCATTGCTTCATTAGTGGAAAAGTGTGACGATGAGGGGAGGGGGGAGGGATGCTCAAACGGCCTACCCCTGCAGATACGAACCTCCTGTGGCCACATCCTTACACGACTGTCCGACAATCGTTTAAGCATTTCCGATACTAAGACAAACCTATGAGCAAACGATCCGACACATAAAAGCCATCTTTCAGACGTAATTACCAACGATCACTTTATTCTTTCTGCCAACAAACATGAGTCTAACCGCCATGTTTCCGGGGGAAAATCAAAGCATAAAAACGACACTTAAATATGGCGTTTTGATACGGAAATACCGCCTCACAGCCACCAATTCGCAACTGTCTGCGTATTTCCTTAACTTTCCGAGCGGTTAGACGGGCGGAGGGTTGGTATTAAGGCGGCCTCTCCGCATGCGGATTTACAACGGGATAGATAGCGTCGTTCAACAACTGAAATATTGCGTAAATGGTACCTTTCAGGCAGGAATCCGGCACGCGGTTAGGCAAGGAAATGCGAATTTTTTTTGCTGTGATTCATAAAATCCAATACAGAATTATACTTCGTCCGCGTTGACATCCCGCCAAGCAGTAAAGCGATAGCATATTTATTAGGACAGTAGAATACATATCGCTGTGAGATGACATTTTAAAATTTCCTAAAACGTGTGCAATTCATATTGAGAAGAAACTCAGAGAGCGTCCTTTCGGCAAGCTAGCTGTTACAAAAACCTCAACTGACAACTTCGTTTGAAAAAGCCAGTAACTTTTTAATACAAAGGTAAGTTTTATTCAATATTTTCCACAATCAGTGTTGATGCCTGTTTTAATTAATCGTTTATTTGTTATCATTATTGCTATCATTACCATTTTGGATATAAATAAAAAATATATATCAATGAACTTTTCAAAGAGCTCTTTGGCTTTTTTAGGATGTTTGTTGTCAATGGTCAACGGCCCAGGAGAAGTATTCCAATACTGTAAGGAATTCTAGGATTTATCTAAGAAATTACACCTTTTTTGGTGTTCAATTTACAAATCTACTTTTATAATGATTGTGTTGATAAAAGTTTAAAGAAGGAATTTTATCCCAAGAAAATCTATTTGACACGTCACCAGTTAAATTATTCATGCTTCAATACTTCTACTAGTCAAGGCACTTCCTCTGAGTTATTTCTTGGCCAGTCAGTATTTATAGTAATAACTAATATTTCGAACAAGAAACTTTGATTATGTATAGGCGTATTAGGAATATTCTTCTTTTCTTTATATCGTTATGCATTTTGGTGATTCATGAGCTCTCCGAAAATATTCAGTCTGAAATTATTATGTGCAAAGAAAACATTAATTTCTAATCATTTATTCTGTTCTTAGAAAACTATAAACAAAAAAAGCAGTTTACGCAAGCAAATGTAGAGATACTTATATTGTCCTGTCATAATTGTTACCGGTTTTCGTATTCTAATTTAGAAAAGTTAAATACTAATTTGCATGATTTTGGAAATTAACAGATTAAGGCATGATTAACCTTAAAATTCCAAGCCTTATACTTTTGGCAATTGTTTCACCAATTTGTAGGCTACGATTTCTTTTTTAGAATATTTGAAACCATTTTAACTCATATTATAAATACATGTCCATGTAACTTCAACCTAGTCCATGTAGCTTAAAGGATTATTTCAGTTGTCATGCTGGTTCAATTTGTACAGTTTAATGAAAAGATGACTTGAAAAAAAATAAAGTGCGGAAACTACTGTAATTAGAGTTTAGACTTCCGTGTCATTTTTGTAGAAATGATTGCTGTAGAAAGTCGGAAATTACGCCCCCCTCGTAATTTTTTATCCATTTTGATGCATTTTAATACAAAAAGTCCAGGTGAACTTTTTCTTCTATTTTGAATTTTTGCACAACTATTGATGTATGGCAATGAAGACAACTCAATTTTATGAACGAATTTTTGTCGGATAAATTTCTTGTAAAATACATTTAAATTCATGCCCTCCTAATATGTACAATGATACAAATTTTGTAAATTCACCCACACAAACAAATAGACCTATGTTCAATGCCTTCACATATACATTCCCAGATACTTTCACTCCCATTGGGGAATGAAACGTGTTTCTTATGAAATATTTATCATACTTTTCGTTATTGCCATCTGCCCATGAAAGATATTTTTATGGTTTCAACCTTGCTAAAACATTTAAATTGGCTGATTGGCTGCATGGTGAGTCCATTTAAGTGTCATCTCTCGTCACCTCATCTCCTCTTTTTCTTTTTCATAGAAAACAAATAGGGATTCATATTCTTTTCGGTCCAAAAACATGTAACCATATGTTAAAAGATTAGTTTAGTGGTCAAGCATATCCATCTTATATAAAAAGAGGACTTAAAAGAAACAAAATGGTGAAGACAGCATTAAAAAATCTTATTACATTAAGATATAAAACAGATATTAAGCGTTCAAGTTTAAAACTCTGGTCATTTGGTCTTATTTGTGTGGAAATGACTGGTGTAGTAAGTCTACGATGGAAAGTTGGCGTCTTCATCCTCACATTTTAAACAATTTAGGATGAATTTTCACTAATTGAATTATTTTTCCTCGAAGGTTTTTCTGATGGTACATTATAAATACCCTTCCTAGATTCAGTTTTACTAGTTTTTTTGTTGACATATCCCATAGTTTTCAAGTCAAAAAATCGCAGGACATGTATGAAAGAATACAGAAAGACTTTGAGCTGAATCCGAGGCTGTGACGTCACAACTAGTCTGATTTGAATCGTTTTTACACAAATGATACCAAACTTTAAGCGCAGATATATCCTTAAAGAAATAAGAATGTTCATTACTTTCTTCACTAATTTGTTTGAAGCCGTCTTCCATATAAGATCCCATGAGCCATTAAAATCCGAACAGATCAGTTTTAAAATTTTGAAAATAGCACCTTTATTTTTGGAGAAGTGACTAATCAAAGTTTGACCAATTTTCAATTCATCATGCTAAATTCATTATAATAGGCAGCGATTTCGGAATAACGGGAAAGGGGCCACTGGCAGTAGGTGCCCTTTTTAAAGTTTGGGCGGACCGGGGCAGGAGGTGCTATTTTGAAAGTTGAGGACGGACCGGGATAGGTGGTTCTCCTTTAAAGTTGAGGGCGGACTGAGACAGGCTGTGCCCTTTTTAAAGTTATATAAATTATTCTAGGCCATTCTTGAAAATAAATACTATAAAATAGAAATCCACTCGGTCACAAATCCTACATTGAGTACATTGAAGATGTTGAATACATTTAGTATTTATTTGACACAATTGAAGCATATCATTTACAAGGGTCCCGAAATTGAGGGCCGTGGCAGAAGGGCATGGCCCCCAATGATTTTCAAAGCAATATTCAAAATAGGGCATTTGATTTATATGACCAATATTGGTCCTGGCCTTCTAATCTCAACCCCATAGACGTTATTTTTCTACCGCAAGTGAGGCGAAAAGCCAAAAGTGTGTGTGTGTGTGTGTGTGTGTGTGTGTGTGAGGGGGAGTGGGCGGAAAACTCACAAAATTACGCTAAGATACAAACAAATCACCATACAAAAGTAATCAATTCGAAAAAAGTGTGGCCTATGATAAAACCATATGTGTAGGAACCCAGACAAACGTGCACGTCCCCAAATTTTCCGCCAACTAAAGTGCCCTTTTTGAAAAGGAAAAGTCTCCCTTAATAACTATGCCCCCTCCCCTCCCTCCCCTCATTTTTTTACCACGAGTTTCTTGCGAGTCGTGATGACATGGTAAGGGCGGACAGCTAAAAACTACATTGTTTCCTAATCTTGGTTACTGAAAATGATGAGAATAATTTACAAAAGAAAATATCACAGTTGCCCTGTAATACATCACAAATTTATGCATATTGATGCAAATCGCTGAAAACGATCGTGATGAAGTGTTTTGCTTTCATGGTCTGTAGTAGATTTTCAAATAATTTAGCTCATGTTACCTAAGTCTTCATGTGCATATAACTTTCAAACTTTCTTCAGTTCTTAGGAAAGGAAAATGCATGCAGTTACCTAACAATAATATGCTTTGTATATATACATGTTATTGCTAATTCTAAACATAGAAATTTAATTCTATCAAATATAAAAACACTTGTTTGTTTATTCCAGCACCATAATCTATCTTCAGCCGTCTTGACTAAAGTGGCGTAGAAGGGTTCACCTCTCTGAGGGAGGGGGAGGGGAGGGGCAAAGAAAACACAATTTCCCTGTGACAAGGGCAAACATTTCACGCAGGGGGGGGGGGGGGTTCCTTGTGACAAATGCAAAAATTTCACTGGTAAATTAAGTTTCCATGAAATCATGCTGCCACTCCAGAAATTTACTTCAACCAGTCAGCTGTTCAATTTCAGAGAGATTTCCATAATTTTCAGAAAAATTTTCTTTTCGGGAATTTTTTAGAAATTTCGAGAAATTGTTGCCAATTTTTTTTCCCTGCCCCCGCTTCCTATGCCACTGATGACTGATAGAAAACTAGAAATGAACTTCATTAAACAATTTGAACTTATTGTGAAAAGTTTTAGCAAAGAAATACACGTCGTTGCAATTTTCAACGCGTATACCCTCGTTATCATGCATCTTTCAGATTTGCTCTTATATCTGGATGTTCTTTTATTCTATTTCAGAGACAGTGCAGAAGCAGTTCCTAAGAGGTGCTGACAGAAGACAGAGACGCGACATGAGAAACTTACCTAGGGAAAACGGGAAAAGAAGTACAAAGGTGAGACTGAAATTCTAATTTCAAATGATTTGCTTTATACAGTTATACGTCACGGCGCCAAAAAGCATCAAAGTTACTACAACGATATTTTCAAAGAATTGCAGAGAATGAAATATACATTTCATGGCTCTTTGGACAGTGGGACTGTTTTTGAACACTTATAAACCAAAAGATAATTGCATAGATGCATATTGATTAAGATTTGTAGTGAATTGGAGCAAAATAGAAATGAAGTATAAGTATGTTATATATATATAGATACATATATTATATATATATTAATCAGCATATATATATATATATATATATATATATATATATATATATATATATATATATATATATATATATATATATATATATATATATATATATATATATATATATATATATATATATATATATATATATATATATATATATATATATATATATATATATATATATATATATATATATATATATATATATATATATATATATATATATATATATATATATATATATATATATATATTTTAGTCGAACTAATCTTCTGCTACATAATTTCCACACGACATATTCGTTTCGTAAGAGCACAGTAGTACCTCACTCATTTTTTGGATTAAATGCATCCTGTTGCTATTAATTCTTCTGTATATAGAGGAATTTCATCACGTGACTCAAACTCATCTGGAAGCCATTTTGCCGGGAAAGCGTCGTTGAGTTTCACGCGTCTTCACACAGCTCAGTCACATTACACTTACAACAAACATACTGCCTGATAACCTACCCACCAGTTCAGCGAATTTTATTGGAAGCGATTTTACTTCATATTTTCCAAACGTTTTTTATATTCACCGGGTATACGAAGAGTAACTTTCACGTGAACGCCATCTGATTGTTCGTTATACGCAGACAAAGCCTACATATCTGGCATAAGGTGCTCACCGAAGTTTGAAAGACATTGCGTCGTACAGCAGAAACCTACTTCGAAAGTCTCCTTTAATTTTCGGAAAATGTCACTTTTTTCGGGAAATTTCCTTCATTTGACGGTTTGGGGAAAATTTTCTTAAAATTTCTTCAATTTTCCTTCATTTTAGTTGAATTTTCGGGAAATTTCCTTTATTTTTTGGAAGTTTTTTAATTTAATCTAATTTTCGATTTTTTGGTTTCGATGCAATAGCATTAGGAACTTATTGGGTCATGATAGCGTGTGTATATGTATTGTATGTGTGTATGTATGTGTGTGTATGTGTGTGTGTGTGTGTGTATGTGTGTGGGTGTATGTGTGTATGTATGTGTGTATGTATGTATGTGTGTATGTATGTGTGTATGCATATATGTATGTATGCATGCATGCGTGCATGCACACATGTATGTATGTGAATGTGTGTATGTGCGTGTGTGTATGTGACGGTCAGCTGTTTTTGATATCATGCATATTAATGAGTAGGCGGGGCTTAATGTAAAAAAATTGAAATATAAAGTGCCTATCTTAAGAACCACATGTCTGTTTTGTTACATGTGTGGTATAATTATGATATTAGCTGGTGTGTATATGTTCATGATGTAAAAACGTTGAATTTCATTAGTATACATAGTTGGCGCGGCTTAATATGATTTTGATGTAAAGAGCTTGTAAACACGGTATTTCAAGAACAGTAAACTGGAGTGGAGTAATGTATTAGGCTATATGGTACACAGATAGCCCATGGTCTGCAGATATGGCCTAATGTTTGAGGTGATGATATCATGCATATTAATAAGTGGACGGAGCTTAAAGTAAAAATCATGAAAAAGTGATAAATGAGCAACACTATGTCCGTTTTGCGTCATATGGGCATGATAATTTTATTTGTTATTGTGTACATGATTATGTTATCGACAGGTGTCATTAATATGCATGGCGAGCGTGGCTTAACGTGAAAGTACTAAATGATGTAAACAACATAAACGATAAATCAGATTTATGCTATATGTGGTACACAGATTTTGATGCACCAGTATGGCTGAAGATCAAGTCTGTACGTATGTTCTAATGTTGTGGTAGTAATGTGGTAGGTGGGGCTTGCTGACAAATTCTTTAAATAGGATAAATGAGCAATCGTTTTTGCATCATACTTGCTTTGATGGTGTTAATTAATGTGCAAATGCTAATGTTGTCAACATGTTTATTGATCTGCGTAGTGGATGTGGCTTATGAATAAATATGGCACAAATATTTTATGATATGCAATTACATGACAGTTAATATACATTTCGCAAATCAATCAGCTAATGGAAAAGCAGCGAAACCACAAAACCTTTTAGTTCTGGTTCAATTTCCTTCCTTTTTCGATAAGTTTTTCTTCTATTTTGAGGAAATTTGCTTATTTTTGGGAAATTTCTTCATTTTCGGGGGAAGTTTCTACACTTTTCCTTCATTTTGGCGAAATTTCCTTCATTTTGGGAAATTTCTTCATATTTCTGCAATGCTCCGTCATTTTTGTGAAATTTGCTTTAATTTTCGAGAAATTTCTTTAATTTCTTTTTATTTGTTATTATCAATTATTGGGGAATTTCCTTTCTTTTTCAAGAATTTTTTTCATTTATGAAAAATGTAAATTATCTTTGGGAAGTTTTCTTCATTTTCGGGGAATTTTCATCATTTTTGGGAAGCTTTCAAATTTTTTGAATTGTTGCTAAACTTTCCAATAATTGTACAACCCCCCTTCCCTAACCCCCTTCTTCCTCCCTCGATTCCTTTAAGTTTACAAATAGTTTTTGGACATAAGAGACCCTTAAGAGACCCATAAGAGACTTTCTTCAATTTTCTCGAAATGTTGCCAAACTCTCCAATAATTGTACGACCCCCCCCCCCCCCCCATCCCTTTTTCTATCCTCGAGTCCTTTAGGTTTACAAATAGTTTTTGGACATAAACCCTAATATTTTTCTAGGTTTGTTAGGACGAAAATAAAATTTCATGTCAAATATCTTCGTAGAATCCTACGCCACTGACTTAACAATTATGTGGAGATGATATATCCCTTCTGCATGTTTAATCCCCACACCAGATTTCTTTAATATAAAAAAAAGGCTATGTGGCGTGGGTGTTTACTTAAGGTGCTATGAATTAGAAGGTTCCTCTCGCCCCATGTGAAATATTTTTCGCCGCCTATGCATTATATTTATTACTCAGCACAACAAACGTGAGTGTTTAGTGAGTCCCCGTATCCGGTGTACCCGCTGTGCTGCGATTTGGGCATATGAACAACATATTACATTTTTGTTTATCTTTTTGTTTTTCATTTACCATACACACGCATGCGTGCAATACAGAACAATTAGGAACATAACCCCCTCCAGAGATTTTGGTTTGGGGGAACAGTATAGTCAAGTACAAATGCGATATTGTAAGAGCGAACACCATCTGAGGGCCCCTAGGCGAAGTCTTTGTTGGGGTCGAGAGGGCTCTGAAGGCTTGTTTATGATACACGAGTATGGCTGAAGATCAAGTTTCAAAATGTAATTGAAGAATTATAATATTAAAATCTACTCGGATAAGCATTTGAGGCATTTTTAAACAGGCAGAGGAGAAATATACCCTGAAAATTGAGAACATTTGGACAAAATTGGTTCACGCGTGAAGTTCTGATAGGAGCCCAGGGCTATTGGGCGAAGCCCAGAAGCTTTGAAAACTTCTTATTTTTTATGCCCCAAAATAACATTCCATGTCATCGGAGCTCATGATTTTAAATGTGTGTGGACTGGGTATTTTTCATAATACGTCCCAGTTGCCAAATCCAAAAATCAACATCATGCTGAGTCGAGAGTGGAGATTCTGATAGATCAATATCTTGACGAATCGAGCAGTATTCCCAGTACATGATCGAACCAGTTAGCCTTCCCCCACTTTTTCAGAAATTACGTTATTAATGGCCCTCACTTTTGGATATCACACTGTCAACTTTCAGTCCCCCTCCCCTTCCCCTCTTATCCTCCTCTCGAACTTTTGCGAGGCTGGTTATACGTTTATCAGTATATGTATCCGAAGTTTCACTTCCTTGCCCGATTAAGATTGGTGACCCGAGAGTCATATTGACAGCATCATGCATATTCGGGAGGAATTGATTATGATATAGCCGAGTCGGGCATGACTCTCATATATCTCTTAAGTCTGTAAGTACAGTAGTATACATATAACATTTCACATATTTTGCATAGGCGGCAGAACCGGGGACACGTGTTCCTCCCCCACTTCTCAAAAGTTTAAAACAACTTTTCTTCAAATTTCGTTCAATTTTCATCAATTTTCGGGAAATTTTCTTCAATTTGCGGCAAATTTCTTTCATTTTGGAGTAATTTTCTTGAATTTTAGGTAAATTTTCTTCTACTTTTGGGAATTTTCTTCAACAGTTTAATGTATGGGATATCTGTTCTTCGATTTACGAAAAATATTCATCAATTGTCGGTAAAATTCCTTCATTGTTTTGGGATTTCCTTAATTCCCTCGTGCAGTTTTTTTTTTTTTTTTGTGCAATTTTCCATTATTTGAGGTAAGATATTTTAGATTTTTGGTACATTTTCTTTCATCTTCAATTCTTTGTAATTTCTTTCATTTTTGGGCAATTTTCCTTCGATTTTTAGTCAATTTTTGTCAATTTTCTTCAAATAATGGTCAATTTTCTTGATTAATGGTCAATTTTCTTGATTTTTGGGAAATTTCCGTCAATTTGGAGCTATTTTTTTAAATTTTAGGTATGTTTTCTTCAATTTTTGTGAAATTGCCTTCAATGTTTGGGATATTTCTTTTAATTTGGGGGAAATTTCTTTCATTCTCGTGCCATCTTCTTCAATTTCCGGGAAAATTCTTTCATTTTTGGCGCAATTTTTCTTTGATTTTTGGTAAATTTTCATCAATTATCGGGAAACGTTGTTAAAATTTACAAAAATTTCTAATGATTTTACCAACATTTCCATCAATTTTTTGTTAATAATTTCCTAAATTTCCCTATCTAGAGAAAACCTTTCAGGGAGAACTTTGTCCCTACTGTCCGCTTATAAGACCATGCATCCTCATCCCAATATGTTCCATTTAATCGTATCATAACTGCTCACAAAACACGTTATCATATCATCCCTGGTTTGGTTTGATTTGCCCCCCCCCCCCCCTCCCCCTCCCCTTGACATATTATCCTGGCAACGCCCCTGGCGAAACTTAATATTTGAATCCGGCAGTCCGACGGACCATTGTCATGACATAAACTGACATGCCCTCTCCCTTCGTTTTGGCAAAGTTTACAAGGTGCCCGTATGTCATTTAATATTGGCAGATGGAAGAAAATACCACAAACATCAAGCAAAATAAACCAAATTTTACGCGTGGAGCTTCTTTATTTTGTGTTTTGGAAAGAAAAAAAAAACATAATGGGGACTTCTTCCATCTGTCCACTCACGCGTTAAAGATTGGGTGTGATTTTGGGCAATCTGGTCTAATTCATACTGATATACCAAGTTTGATTTATTCTCACCAAGAAAATGATGGCCTCCTGAATAATTCTAAAGGCCCCTTATTTGCTTTTCATATTATTTTGGACAATAAATATATTCCGATTCATGACCAATACAATTGGCTAATCTAATCATGATCTACAAATCTAACTCCTTCCTACTTCAAGTTTTAATATGATCTATAAATTTACCAATTTTTGTAGATCTTAATATCGGCTCAATACAAATGTATTATTTTACCGAATTTTGGAACAAAATACCTTGCATTTTTGAAGTCTTAAATTACGACAGTTGGAAAATGCTCTCTCAGATCCTGTGCCCTCAGACTCAAACGTCATTCGCCGTCCCTGCATCTCTGCCCGATTAAGACTGTAAGAGCAGTGCTCGGACCGATCCCTACCTCGTACAGCCATGAAAATAACATAAAATAACCATGGTGTTTTCAAAAGTATTTTCAGAAGTACTTTGTCTTTTTGCAAACTGTGACAAAAACATGAAGGTATAATTATACCTCTTTAGTACCATGTTCCGGTGCCCGACGAAACATTCTAGGGGTCACACCCCACCCCCTTAAGTTACGCCCCTGCTCACGTGTGTTCACATCTAATTTTCATCAAATTTATTACCTGATTACTGTTATTTAATTCGTGTTTTTTTCGCATTTCAGAAAATCATCGTCAGAAAAGGAAGGCTTTATTAGATGAAATGTGTGCAAAAGAAGAGCAAATGATCGCCGAGCTGCTGCCAATCCAGTTATCTGGTTATCAACATGTCGAGAGACGATTATACATGCAGGTTGAAAATAATTCGCGAACTTCCCGGAGTCAACCAAATTGAAAACTATAAGAAAAAGCCAAGTATTACTTTTATTTGACAAGTGTGGTGTCAGAGAGGGGACGTCAACGGTTGTTGGCATTCCTATGAAATGACATGACATTCTATTAAACAGTTAAATCGGCCAGTTCTCCAAAGTGCTACACATATTGATCATATGTACCATTACCATTATAAAGGTCTGTGAACGTCTACTTATATATGACTGAGACATAATTAGAGCATTTAAGACAAACTTTAAAAGTTTGGTTAGATAGTTAAACAAAACAGTCTTCATATTTTGGAATTAGTGTTCCCGTTATGGTTCATCAAAGTTTGAGAATTATAGCGCTCCCGATATGGCTCATCCGTAGAAGTGTGAGGATTATCATTACGTGGAATAAGACTGGGCGGACAACTCGCAATCTTTATTTTTATTTTTTTCCGTTTCTAAATGTTTGTCACTGAAAACTATCACAGGTCTATCCCTTTTACAAAATTTATTGGCGGTATGGTAAAACTTACAATGCTTCGATCAGAATTTGTTGCAACCGTTCGACTTGTTCGAAGAATTACAACTTAAGACAATGAAAAACTGGATTTACATTTTTTTTAAACATAATATCCTCGCCCAGTCATGCTTCATAATTTTGATAATTTATCAGTTTATGATCGATTGTGATCTCGATTTTCTCCAGTGTCTAAATGTCCTTTTTATCAAATTAAAATTAAGTATGTAAGGTTGCAAAGGTGAATAGTTTTCAGTCATTTTTTGTCGATTGTGAAATCTTATTTAGGGATTAAATTCGATCATAGTCCCCGTGTCTCTGTAACAGCTTGGAACATGGGTATTACGTCATCATGAGGGTTAAGAGGCCCAAGGCGTTAGTTTCAAAGATGGCGTTATATGAAATTTCGAATGTTATATAGAAAATTCGACAGAATGACTTAATACCAGTACATATCTGCATATTCGAATTTCTTTTTGAGTTTTTGGTAAGATATTTTAAACAAAATTATTTTGATCTTATTCTCTCAATATTCTCGTTTCTGCCTTCATCAATTCTAGAAACGTCTCTTTCTAAAAGGCATTGAATCTTTTGTTAGAGTTGAATGTCATCACTTTTGTTATCGCTCGAAATATTACAATAAAAAAAATTGACAAATCATCCGTTTTCTATCCTTTTGAAAGTTAACTTTAATATAAAATTCTAAAAATGTAAAGTTAGATAAAATTCTTGAAGTAGGCATAAGAAAATATACAAATGCAATGTGGTTTGAGGATGGCAAAATTATAACATTAAACCTCAAAAGTTAAAAAAAACTTCCAACAGTCATCAAAATATGGACAGGGAAGTCTTTAGTGAGTTACTTAATAATTTAAAGAAAATATGTTTTTTTTTTGTTTATGATAGTTGTAATTAATTTTTGAATGAATAACCCGTGGGAACAACAATTTTTCAAGTGATCTTTTTTAGTTGAAGAAGAATTAACTCATGCTGAAGTTAAGGTTTTATAAAGCCTTTTTATATGCTTTGTGTTTAAGAATGTTAATGAATTGACCTCATGCATTTTTTTTTCTCTCTCATCCAGTCTTCTAAGTCTCAATATCAACCTAGACCAGTAGACAGACAGATAGATAGATATGTAAAATAAGAAAGCTAACCAATCAGAAAGAAGACTTGAAAGTTAAAGATGCACTCCACCGACACATTAGAGCAGCAAATCATTTTAACCCTAGTGGCGTGGGGGGCTACAAAACTTATACGACTTAATTTTATACCACGTACTCACTTACCTGAGATTTGTAACATAAAACACTTGGTGCTCCGAGGCAAAACAGGTCAATAAATATTTTTAAAATTCAACAGAAAGATGTACTCAGTTTGTGTCTAGTCAACTTTCAGTCAACATTTTTCATTTTCTATAACATCAATGGCGGAGAGCTGTTTGTATTAGTGTACTCAACAGCCAGAAAGCTCGTCATATATCTAAAGCCGTCTCCTAATTTATTTCCTACGTTTATGTTTTTACTCAATCTTAGATGTATAATAGAAGCTACCCAAATATATGAAAAATAGTTTTTATATTGTTTTATTTAAAAGCAGTAAATGAAAAGTTAGGCTTGTGGAATTTAGTTCATAAGATTTAAGTTCCTACAATTACCAGTTTGGACTATTTATGTTGCATTTCCGACCAAAGGGTTCCAATCATGGCGTCCAAATCAAGTTTCCAATGCAGAAAACAAGGAGTTTCCGTCGACTGAACCGTAAAATATGCCAGTGTTTTGTTTTCAAAGTTGACTACGTTGTAACAAATAAAACATTTACGTCACTTAGGCCTACGTCACTTTGAGCAAAGAATTTCCGTTCAATAAAGAACCGAATTTCCGGTGTTATACTCGACGGAAAATCCATGTTTCTTGTCCACCAACTTACGTCCTTACGATGTAAACACGTTAAACATGAAGATTACGCCACCGGGAGCACGGCGTTTATGCCGCCAGGAATGGGGCATTTACAAATTTAGGTTGCATTAAATTCCATTTCTACGTTGCTATCACGTTAAACATGGAGTTTACGTCACCAAAGCACGGCGTTTACGTCGTCAGGAACTGGGCATTTAAGTTGCATACAATTACATTTTTACGTTGTAAACACGTTAAACAGGGATTTTACGTTATCCAGAGCACGGCGTTTACGTCACCAGGATTAAGGCATTTAAGTCACAGTAAATTACATTTTTACGTTGTAAACACGTTAAACATGGAGTTTACGTCACCTAGCCACGGCGTTTACGTCGCCAGAAATGGGGTATTTCAGTTGCATTAAATTACATGTTTACACTGTAAAATACGTTAAACAGGGAGTTTACTTTACCCGGAGCCCGGCGTTTCCGTCGTCGCCCGGAGCGAGGCGGTTAAGTTGCCTTAAACAATATTAAACATGGTCACGGAAACACGAATATAAGTCGTGTTTAAATAGGCGGCTCCGTTCAGTTTAAGTAATATTTAGGCCAGCGTATTCGTTAATTTTGTTGCCGTGTTGCAACCTGGATACGATATTGGTTTGAACAAAACTATGCAAAATATTTCTTTCTTATTTTTCTTCATTCTTGAAAAAGTGAAAAATGCTCTGTCTCCTGGTAGCACGGAACTAATAAGGTATCACTCCGTCATTCAAAAATGAGAACCCTCAGAGAAAATACTAATAAATATATTTTCGATAGGTACCATTTTATGGGACAAAAAGCTGAGAAGTTAAAAATTTCAGAAATAAAAAAAAAAGGATAGGACTTGACTATGCATATCCAAACTTGACAAAAAAAATTTCAGTAAAAGTTTTATTGGGGAACTATTTTACCAAGGACCCACACCAAAATTTGAGTGATTTGGTCAGGGTGTAGGCCCTATAACTCCTATTTATTTCTGCCTAAAAAAAAAAAGCCAAAATCTCTGGCGACCCTCTATTGAAAGTACCTTCATCTGAGAGATATTAGATGGTACTTTTTTGAAAACATCACAAAAAAATCCCATATCTATAACATTCTGGTACAAAAAGGATCCCGAACTTGACTCTTTCATCATAGGCTTCAACGTGGCGAATAATTAGTTCCGTGTCACCTACCTTCCCATAGATATCCTGTCACCTGATTTCTACTAAATCACGTGAAAAAACATAACAAAATCAGTTTCACTAGGATTTGAACATTTTGAAGTGGACTTTATGCTTATCTGCGGCTGTACCCAGAAATGGATTGGACTATCTTTACGATCTTCATATTTCTTTTATTGCTCAGCACCTGCTGCAGTACTGTAGTTGAGGCCAGTAATAGAAATGTTTTGGTAATAATCGGTAAGAGCGATTTAGATAACATCTGACTGATGATTGGGGCTAGTACGCTAACGAGTAACGTTAGTTATTGTCACAACCCACGTAGGCCTACATGTATTGTTATTCACTAGGATATTTGTTTCATCAGGCCGTAAATCACAAACGACAGCATTGGGTGAACGTTAGCCAACAAGGAAAAAAACAGATTAGTGGGGAAAAGGTCTGGAACGGAATAGCCTATATAACGAATAACTAATCCATATGTGGCCAGGGCATTATACTATTCCGGTCAATAGGAGAAAACACGATTTTTCGTGATTTCGACAAACATTACACATATCTGAACTAAAAACTTCCAGAAATCTAATTATTATCTGACTTGTCATTTATTTTAGCAACAGACAAAATTCCACCCCGGAATGGCTGAAAACAAGGTATATTTGTGGAAAATTTTCGGCATTCACGTTACATTATAATGGTACCTATTCCGCGAAAATGTCATTTTTTGACAAATTCAATATTATTTTTGTCTGCAAATAAGTTTTACAATGTTTCACAACTGGAAGTTGATTTTTCCCTAACAACATTTTTTTTTTGGTTTATGTAATTTGAATGAATAGTTTTGGTAAAAAAAACCATAAAGAATTGAAGAAATGTTTAGATTATATAATTGTACTTTATAAGTATTACCTTATCTTATTTTTTCCTCAAGTAATCTAAAACATATTACCCTCGCTAAAATTTTATAGCCTTGATGGCAGCTTTTTGAACTTTAACCATACCTTGGAGAGCCCAGCAGATGATTTTTACGGAAGGAAGTAGTCTAAAATACTTTAATAAAGTAACTAAAATGACCTTAAAAACAGTTTTTAAAGACATGGATGGGCTTCAAACATGGATTTTAATCATTGTGGGTAAAAAAAAAAAAAAGGTAAAACGGTTTCTTTTTCATAAAGATCTTAAAACTAAGATTTTCCTACACTTTAAACACCTTGCTTAAAACAGTACAGGAGGGTATAGATTTTGTAGTACCCTCAGACAGCCAGCCATCACCAACGGCAGCATCAGTATGATGGTACTTTGGGGAGTACTAAGAGCTCCTATGGATTTTAATTTCAAGTGAGCCCTATAGCCATGGCTGCAGTGCTATAGTTCACAGTCAGAAAATGCTATATACTTTATAATGTTGAAACTGCTGCATTGGCTTATCATAGAAGCATAGATGAATTTTGACTACACGCTAGAATAACTAGGCCTTTCCGTGATGATCTAAGGTCAACTTTTGACAATGCCTTTTATCCTCATGAAATACTTTTACGTAATACTAAATAAATATATATATTCAATAATACTATATTGAAGCATTCACTTACATTTTAGGCGTGGGTTTATTGCAGGAAACTAAAAAGTTGCATTTTGTGCAAAAGCCTTCGCTGCTGACTTATTTTTCAAACAAAGCCTTGAATTAATGTATTTAATTAGTTGAAAAGTTGTTGAACAATAGAGCATTGGTGAAGTCAACGTGCGTATAGCATTAAATTGAACACTGCATGCATTTGCTGACAAATATTTTAAAATAACAGTTGCCATTGCAATCAGGTGATACACACACTAATTGTGTACATGTTGCCAAAAGTGAGGGAAGTACAAAGTGTTCGGAATGTCATTTCTTCCGTAATTGAGATATTTTTGCATACAAAGTTTTCATCATTTAATTTGTAACTTAGTTTGAAAGATACTTTTAAAGTTTCAAGATGCTAATGAAATCAAAATCATAGCTCGTTAGTACTTTTGTCAGTTTTAAAAGGGTTTTTCCATTTCATGATTATGTTATTGTTGTCTGAGTGGCTTCAATGTTATGAGTGTATTGTGCATTGTCTGACTCAGTATGCAGGTATTCCCTTGCAAGTAGTGCCTACTAAGTGAGGTGTTTATCTTACTAAGACAGCCTTTGCTTTTTTGGACAGTCATGTACAGTGTTATGTTATCATTTGTAAGCAAATAGAATCTTACCAAATATCTCAGACAAAACTCCTTCAAAATTTGTGTGAAAAAGTTGTGCTACCTAAGTCTCTGATATTATATATATATATATATATATATATATATATATATATATATATATATATATATATATATATATATATATATATATATATATATATATATATATATATATATATATATATATATATATATATATATATATATATATAAATATATATATATATATATATATATAAATATATATATATATATATATATATATGTATATAGGCCTTTAAATATATATATATATATATAGGCCTAAATACATATATATATATATATATATATATATATATATATCTAGGCTTATATGTATATATATATATATATATAGGCCTAAATATATATATATATATATATATATATATATATATATATATATATATATATATATATATATATATATATATATATATATATATATATATATATATATATATATATATATATATATATATATATATATATATATATATATATATTTATATTATATATATATATATATATATATATATATATATATATATATATATATATATATATATATATATATATATATATATATATATATATATATATATATATACAGTATATATATATATACAGTATATATATATATACAGTATATATATATATATATATATATATATATATATATAAATATATGTAGGCCAAACACCAACCATAGGGCCATTAACATTAGGCTCCCTATGCAGTACCTGCCATTTCCATGGGAAATTCATGCCTACTAAAATGCTCTGGTCTACCCATGGTTACAATCTCTGATAGTCACAAGATAAATTCCTGTGACACCCAATCACTACCCACTATGCTGAAATTCCCAGCTTTTTTGTAGCAACTTCTGTACGTCCGTTGTTGTTTACTGACAGCTCCACACGGGAAGGCTCTTCTGCAGCCGCCGATCTACTCTGCCAAAGCGAAAGCCATTCTCCTAGCCTTAAACTTCATAGAACTCTCTTTCCACCCCCGTTTTATCATCTTCTCTGACTCTAAATCCGTCCTCACTGGCATCCTCAACATGCTCTGGCCTAACCCTCTCATTCTTCAAATCCTTAACAAACTCCAAACTCTCTCCTCTTTAGGAAATAATATTATCTTCTTCTGGATTCCCAGCCATGTCAGCATCCCTGGCAATGAGAGAGCCGACAGGGCCACCAACAAAGCTCAGTCAAACATTGCCTCTCCTTTTCTTATTCCACACTCAGACCTCCATCTCTCCATTTCCAATTACATAAAAAAAAAACCTGGCGAAACTCCTGGAATCACGAAACCAGTAACAAACTCCACACCATCAAACCCAAAGTTGGGACCAACACCTCTCTGCACAGTTGCAAGTGCAGGTAAGACATCGTTGTCACCCGCATCTGCCTCGGCCACTCCTCTCTCACTCACTCCCATCTCTTATCCGGCTCCCTTATCCCTTTCTGCCCCACTTGTAACACCGATCTCTTCATCAAGCAAATCTTTGTAACCTGTCCCCTATACCAGAATTCCAGATCTCTTTTCTTCCCACTATCCTCAATCTCGGACCTTTTCGAAAACAATTCTTCCTCAAACATCATCAACTTCCTCAGCAACAACAATCTATTTTACCACATTTAACTTCCCCCTTCCCTCCCTTTCTACACCTAACCTTACTTACCTCCTTTTGTTTTCTTTTCTTTTCTTTCTGCTTTTTCCCCTTTTCTTCCTAACAAACCCATCTCCTCACTATCCTAATTCTTACACCATAATTTATCAACACCCTCTTGGCACATTTGACTCTGACTGTCGTGGTGCTGTTAAACATCAACAAACCTAAGGATCCTCTGCAAAAGGTGTGGTCTTGAAAAAAACAATCATTTGAGTATTACACAAAATCTGTTAAACTGTCGTTTTAATTGTTGATTGCTATAAAAACTGTTTAGAAATGACAAAGCAGTTTAACAAATGACTGATTGTCAATTATAAACCATTTTTGAGTCAATCGACAATTAAAACAACGGTTTAATGGATTTTGCCACACTCCATAATTAATAGTAACAATTGACATTAGAGTCATATATATATATATATATATATATATATATATATATATATATATAAATATATATATATATATATATATATATATATATATATATATATATATATATATATATATATATATATATATATATTATTTAACATACATAATAAAGGAGATTTTTTAGTGTTTATATTTTTTATTATTAATTCTTAGAACTTGGCATCATTTCCCTGACACCCCAGTGTTCCTCTACTCTACCTATCTTAACCCACCAAATTAAATGTTTACCAAAATATTGAGGGGAGTAGTGGTGTAGCTAGACTATGTTGCAGGGCAAACATAAAAAGAAGGTGAATCCAAGCTTATCCTTCCTCCTGTGGGAAATTGTGACTGAAGGGGACAGTTATATATTCATATAAAGAAGGAAATCTTCAACAAAAAGTAGTATATTTGGAGGAAACATTTTAAATCTTTTGAGGAAAGGTTTTGGAAATTTTGAGAGAAAAGTTAAAAATTTGCTAACTTAATTAAATATACCTAATTTAAGAATTCAGTTTTTATAAATTTTGTGATCCTTTTTCTCAAGTTGACTGGTAAAAATTAATCCTAAGACCAATTGCTTTTATCAGGATTACCAACAAATCTAAGATATTGAATTCCTATTGTGCAAATTAAAATCTGTACAAATTTTCTTGACTCCCTCTCCCTTGTAGCTACGCTGCAGGGGTACATTTAACATATCCAAGCCATCTAAGAACACTCTTGTTGAGCAGCATGGTCTCACTAACTAACCCTGGCACTCGTGCTCACTGGCTTCAATCAATGCATCGCATGCATCTAAAAATTATAGCATTGCTTTCTGGATCATTGTTGGTGAAAACTTGGGAACTTTTAAGTTGTTTGTGTGAAAAGATTCAGTGTTGCATTGAATGAGTTCGCTAAAACATGTCAAGATCTTCTCAGATCCTTTGGCAAAACTGTTAAATAAAAGCTTTGTTTGTTTGCATTTATATAGGTGATGATGTCGGTTTTGAGACTCAAGTATACAACCACACAGTGTGCAAAACTCCAAACCTGAACAAACTGGGCCAGCGAAGTGTCATCATCAAGCATGGGTATACCTCGGTAAGCAGTTGTTCTCCCAGTCGTTCTGCCATCATGACTGGTTTACCCCAACATCAGAATGGTCTTTATGGTCTGCTGGGTGGGCCTCACAATTTCGAATCTTTTGAAGGTGTTCGATCTTTGCCAAAGATTCTAGGAACTGCTGGAATCAAGACTGGTGAGTTGGTAGCATGAGTGTGCTGGTCTATTTTACTCTTAAGATCTTTGGACAGGTAGCAACAACTTAAGCTTAATTGGAAGAAAATATGTAAGAAATCCTGAAAATAACAAAAACTTCCGGCTTTATGCATTGTTCCCTAGGAAAGGAATTCCAACTATTTTTATGAAAATAAATTTATATAAAGGAGAACAAATGCATTCCAGATTTCAATAGCAGCAATTAAAGGGTTTGTTCTGGCATGAAAAAAAGTTGAATAACAGATGTGACGACTGAATGGAATTTATAATGAAGTGTCTTGCAAATGAAAAACAAAGTTGATTAATAGATCTGATGACTGGAATTTATAATGAAGTGTCTTGCGAATGAATAGCAAAAAAACAAAAGGTCTTCGCTTGAATAGAGTGGACACATAATAGACTTATGATAATCTGCAAATTAGTTTGTACTGAATTTTTATTCTGATTTGGTAGATAGATCAGGGAGGTGAAGGTTGGAATGATGAGCTGGTTTAGAGTATATTTGGTAGATGAGTGGATGGCAAAAGGTGGGTTGGGGTAGTAGGTGAATGGATGGTGGTAGGTGAATGGGCATGTTAGGTGAATGGGGGATGGCAGGTAAATGGGGTATTTTGGGGAATAGAGGATGATATGTGAGTGGAAGATGGTAGATGAGCGGGGACTGGTGGGTGAAGGGGAGTGGTAGGTGAATGGCATCTTGAGTTGATAGAAATGAAGGGATGGGAGTTAGAGGAAAGAATGGGATGAAATGTGGGACAGGGCGGGATGAAATGTGGGACAGGGTGGGATGTCATGTGGGACAGGGTGGCATACAGGACAGGGTACCATGGAATGTGGGACAGGGTACCATGGAATGTGAGACAGGATGTCATGGCATATAGGACAAGGTGGGATAGCATGTGGGACAGGGTGTCCTGACATGTGAAACAAGGTAGTGTCATGGCACTTATGACAGGCTGGGATCTCATGTGGGAGGTGAAATGGCATGATGGACAGGGTGGGTTGGCATGCTAGACAGGTTGGGATGGCATGTTGGATTGGGTGGCGTGGGATGGCACATGGTGGATTTCAGGTGGGACAGCATGTTGGAATGGCAGGGACAGGGTGGGGTGGCAGGTGTGACAGCATGTAGTACAGGGTGGGACAGGATGGCATGTGGGATAGGGTGGGGTGGCATGTAAGACAGTATGGACACATGCGGGACAAGGTGGGAAGACATGATGGACAGGGTGGGTCGGCATGCTGGGCAGGGTGGGACAGCATGTTGGATAGGGTGGTTTGCTATGGGGATGAGGCTAATGAGTATTTTGGGGATGGTAGGTGAGACAGGGTTGGATGGCTTGTGCAGGACAGAAGGTATAACTTATGGGATTTAGGTTAGCATGGGGGGAGAGGTGTCACAGGTGTTTCTATTAAGGTTTTTATTCTGATTTGGTAGATAGATCAGCCCTATCGGGTTTATAAGGGAAAAAATGAGTAACTTTGTATTGGAAGTGTCAGATTTAAGTTGTGGTGGGGGATCTGTGCTGCAATGGTGTAAGTGAAGGTTATATTGAAGGTTGGAATGTTTAGTTGGTTGAGAGTATATTTAATAGATAAGTGGATGGCAGAAGGTGGTTTGGGGTAGTAGGTGAAACAGGGATGGAATGTAATGGGGCATGTTGGCGAATGGAGGATGGTAGGTGAATGGAGGATGGAATATTAATGGAGGATGGCAGGTGTAGTGGGGATGGTAGGTGAATGGGGCTTGTTGAGTTAATAGAAGTGAGGGGATGGGAGGAAAGAATGTTGGGTGGAATATGGCATAATCATTGGTAGATGTAGGAATTGGGATGGCATGGAAGCGGCAGGATGGAACGAAATATGGGACAGGGTGAGATGGCATCTAGGACAGGGTGGCATGTGGGACAGGTTGGTATGTCGAACTGGGTACCAAGGAATGGGGGACAGGATGCCATGGCATTTAGGTCAGGGTGGGATGGCATGTGTGACAGGGTGGCATGATGGACATGGTAGCATGTGGGACAGGGTGGCATGTTGGACAGGTTGGCATGTGGAACTGGGTGCCAAGAAATGTGGGATTAAATGTCATGGCATTTATGTTAGGCTAGTATGGCATGTGGGACAAGGTGGCATGTGGAACAGGGTAGCATGTGGGATGGGGTGGAATGTGGGACAGGTTGGTATGTGGAACTGGGTGCCAAGGAATGTGGGACAGGATGTCATAGCATTTATGACAGGCTAGGATAGCATGTGGAAGGAGGTGGGATGGCATGGGAAAGGAGGTGGGATGGCATGGGGACATGGTGGGATGACATGTGGGAAATGATGACATGTGGGATAGGGTGGGATGACATAGAATGGCCTGTGGGACAGTGTGGGATGGCATGTGAGATAGGGTGTGATGGCATATGGTATGGCACATGGTACAGGGAGGGATGGCATGTATTAAAGGGTGGCATGGTATATGGGACAGGGTGGCAAAGTCATATGGTTGGATGTCATCTTGATTGCAAGGTGTGATGGCATATGGGTCATGTGGTGGAATGGCATCTGGATTTTCATGTATGATTTCCTCTAGGCAGTGAAGTGGCATGGTATGGCATGTGAAACAAAGGTGGGATGGCAGGTGTGACAGAGGCTGGAAAGCATGTTATTAACAGCAAGGGGATGTGTATCATTTGGGATGTACAGTATGGTCAAAATAGATTGAACAGCTTCTATTTTCAAGCTGGATTTCTTTTGTTAAAATGGACTTGGAATAAAGCCTTCACATTACCATTATACTCCTTTTTTGGTACTTAATACATTCTGTACCAGAATAGCTAACATAATTTTTGCTTGCTATTCTGGTACAGAGTTGATTAAGTAACAAAAAGGAGTTTAATGGTAATGTGAAGGCTTTATTCCAGTCCATTTTGACAATAGAAATCCATTTTGAAAATAGAAGCTGTTATTAATAGAAATTGTATTGTAATTTTGTGACATCACAACAACAAAATGAATTTCCAGAAGTTAACCTATTATTTTTCAAATCTTCACTACTGTTTTTTAACGGCAGCAGTCAAGAGATTTTGAAATTCAAATTTAGCCGGAGAAAAAAATCTTAATGATTTTTAGCGACTGAAATTTAGGACAGAACTTTAAAGAGTTACGTTTAAGATTTTGAGCTGTCCTCTCTTTATACATCACAACTTTTGCTTACATTAAAAAATTCAACAATTTTAAAACTTTGACTTGGACTTGGAAACTACAGTTGCTACTCTTGTAATTTAGAGACTAACTCTGTTCAAAATTTAAAGTTCTTTCTGGCAATTATAAAATCTCTACCTGTCTATATACCTTTAAAGGATTGGATATAGTGGTTCAAACCAGTGGTATAGATCTTATTCATGTGCAAACCAGTGGTATAGATCTTATTCATGTGCAAACCAGTGATATAGATCTTATTCATGTGCAAACCAGTGGTATAGATCTTATTCATGTGCAAACCAATGGTATAGATCTTATTTATGTTCAAACCAGTGGTATAGATCTTATTAATGTGCAAACCAGTGGTATAGATCTTATTCATGTTCAAACCAGTGATATAGATCTTATTCATGTTCAAACCAGTGGTATAGATCTTATTCATGTGCAAACCAGTGGTATAGATCCTATTCATGTGCCAACCAGTGGTATAGATCTTATTCATGTGCAATCTTTCAAAATTGATGCTGAATGGTATATTATATCTTAAAGTAAATCTATCACTGCAACTTACTGTTCATGGAAACCACTTGCTGTATTATACAAGTGCTCCCTCAGTCCATTCTCCAGCAGCTGATGGGCATTTCATACTCAACTTTCCTAAAATGAAAAAGCTCTGTCTAAGGAGGATTTTACTAGAGCCCTGTTTTTAAAGTTGTGGTAGGATCAGATGAAAATAAAATCCTAATATAGCGGTACAATTTGGCAAAATGTGTTTTTTGTAATACAACTTTAATCTCTTATTAAAATAACTGAAAGTTTATGATTCTTTGATGATTTTATCAATTTGTTTTAAATAATTTTGACAATATCCTCGTTAAATGTTTGTGTTAAAAATACAATTTTAGTCCAAGATTTAAAAAATAATTGGAACTGAAAATCGAAGAAAGCATAGTAAAACGCACTTCGTTAAAGTATATAAAGCAATTTACCACTATACTACGATTTTTCTATCACTCTTTAATTGCATTTTAGTCTGGTGACCTTTAAGGCATTGTGCAGTCATTTGGGTAAAAGCCTTGATGCTGTCATTTAAAATTGTTCATTGCACATCGCAGCAATTGCAAAGATTGTAAAGATTCATTAAGTCTCAACCAAGTCTTTACTATTATTCTTTCTTTTACCCTGTGGCTAATTTCTCTGTAAAAATTTTGATACATGAAAATATAAATCACGATTTGCCATCTCTGCCAAATTTCTTTGATGTTCATAGCACTGTTAAAATCTCCTTTATTTTAATGTTGATTTTGTACTGTGGTCCTTTTACATTTTCTTTTTTTGTAATTTTTTTCTCTTTGAAGGGATAATTGGAAAGAAACACGTTGGCCCTGCTGATGTTTACCAGTTTGACTATGAGAAGACAGAGAATCAGTACAGCTATCTTCAAGTAGCAAGAAACATCACCAAATGAAGGGATTTGTCAGGGAATTCTTCTCTATAAACAAAACAAAGTATGTTAGAAGTTTGAGTTATTTCCTTTTTTCTTAGGATGAAGCAGGAGTTGTGATAGATGCAGGGATAGTATGAGGATTTGCCCAATGAGCAATGGCGTAAGAAGCGGGGGGAAGGGGGGCAGCTTGATGAGTTTTGCTTTTCAGTCGAGCCATCTTTCCCAGTCTGGTCAAACTGGCCAAAATTCCCGAAAACTGACCAAAATTTCCCGAAAACTGACCAAAATT
This sequence comes from Chiridota heheva, assembly GCA_020152595.1. NCBI lineage: Eukaryota > Metazoa > Echinodermata > Holothuroidea > Apodida > Chiridotidae > Chiridota > Chiridota heheva. Next base: position 35,455 of record JAIGNY010001738.1, on the reverse strand, counting down.
ATCCGAAACTCTCCAAAATTTGCCTAATTTTTTCAAAATTGAAGAAAAATTCCTGAAAATGAAGGAAATCTCTCTGAAATTGTAGGGAATTTCCAGATCAACAGCTACTTTTCATGAAAACTCAATTTGCCAGTGAAATTTCTGCTCTGTCGCAAGGAATTTTTTTTGGTTTTTGCCCTCCCTCCCCCCACTTTCAGAGAAGTTAACCTTCCAACGCCCCTGCCAATGAGGGTCTGTCCTCCCTAAATAATCCCCAAAATATATTATGTACAAATTGTTCTATCACTCCACGATAGATTCAAAATATTTCCCCAATAGTTGGGGCCATAGAATCCCCTGTCCCCACCCAACTGGTGCCCTACCTGAATAGATGGATTGTTCAAGGTTATGGGACACTGGCTTGTCCAGAATGCATTTGTGCCAGGGTATGTAATGTACTGCAAGAAACAAAGTATGAAAATAGCCTTATTATTAAAAGCAAAGTAAAATACACAAGAGGGCTCAATGTAAGAGGTCTCGGTCAATTTGCAGTCTTGTTCAACAGAATAATGCTTACTTCAGTTTTAATAGACATGATGGAACTTAGGGGTTATTGGTTTAAAAACAATATACCTTAGAAAATCAGAGGGTTCACCAATGTGACATCAGAAACGCTTGAAAGTTATTTGCTGAAATTTGATCACTTTCCATAGATGATGATGGCATCATTATGTTGCATAAAGTTATGATGCATTGTGGTTTATGCTTTGATATTCTTGACTCTCCAACATAGTTTAAAGGTCTATTGACAGGTAGAGATTTCTAAATTCGACAGAAAGAGCTTTAAATCATGAACAGAAACCCTGTATATAACAAAAACTTTCAGCTTCATGCATTGTTCCCTAGGAAAGGAATTCCAACTATTTTTATGAAAGGAAATTTATATAAAGGAGAACAAAAGCATTCCAGACTTCAATAGCAGCAATTAAAGGATTTGTTCTGGGATGAAAAAAAGTTAAATAATAGATGAATGATTATGACTGAATGAATAGCAAAAACTAAGTTGATAATTATAATGAAGTGTCTTGCGAATGAATAGCAAAAAACAAAGTTGAATAATAGATCAACAACGGAATGGAATTTATAATAAAGTGTCTTGCAATTGAATAGCAAAAAAAAAGGTTTTTTGCTTGAATAGAGTGGACACATAATAGACGTATGATAATCTGCAAATTAATCTGTACTGAATTTTCATTCTGATTTGGTAGATAGATCAGGGAGGTTATAGTGAAGGTTGGAATGATGACTTGCTTAACCCTGTAAGGAACGGTTGCCTGTGTCACGGTCGATTTGGGTGCCCCATCTTTGACTCCACTTCCCAACCCTATTTTCAAGAAAGCCCCGTCCTTTAATGGTTAACGAACCTGCGGAAAGTGTGCCAACTCAAAAATAGATAAAGCATCATCCCGGTGGGTTGTCCATGTAACATGACTGCAAATTGACCGAGCATTCTCACATAGCCCTCTTGTGCATTTCACTTTGCTTTTAATTATAAGACTATTTTTATACTTTGTTTCTTGCAGTACATTACGTACCCTGCTTTGGCTTTCCAACATAGTTTAAAGGTATATATTAACAAATAGAGATTTCTAAAATGGGTTTCTCCTGTACAATGCAACAGCTTTCTACCTACCGTAGGCCTTACACACTAGGGTTTGCAGCGAGCACTTTATATCAGGTATGTATGCTTTGTCTGAGTATAACGAACAATCAGATGATGTTAACGTTATAGTTGCTCTTCATATACCCAGTGAAAATATAACTTACTTAGGAAAAATATGAAGAAAAATCGGACGCTAGCACAAAAACTGCAATTCGCTGAACTGGGACTGGTAGGTTAGCATGTAGTATGTTTGTTGTACGTATGATGTGACTGAGCTGTGTGAAGACGTGTGAAACGCAACGATGCCGCTGCTCTGCAAATTGGAGTCTAATTGAGTTGGAGTCACGTGATGAAGTTCCTCTATTGTCTTCCAATTAAGCTCTAGTTGTTGCTACCCTTACAAAAAGAGCTGTGTCAGCTGTTCCAATTTCATGCATGAACATACATGCAAACCCAGGGTAATCCTTGGTATTTGCACTAGTTTGACCATGGAGATACTATTTGGGATCTCCATGGTTTGACACTTTCTCACTCATTCCACAAAAAGCAGTGTCTGCCATCTTTTACACATAAAACATGAAAACAACACTTCATAGGTTTTCCTGTGTCCAACAGGACAATGCGTGTCATACAGGAAACAAGAGAAAACCTGTGTCATAAGTACCAGACAAAGCGTTTACACCATAAAATATTTCTTCATGCAACAGCCCATGCAGCTGGTCCAAAATTACTTAAAAGTTTGCCACGTTTTGCCACATTTCTTGACACAGGTTGGAACTCGGTTTACCACACTTTTTTCTGTTTTGTTAAAACACTTATTTTCACACATTTACATGCATGTCAGCCACACATGAACACATGTGGGATTACCTGTTAGACACGCAGGGAATTACTTCCAACTTCATGCATTGTCATGTGTGTCACTTTTGTTTGCCACACGTGAAGTCTTTTGTCTGCGACATGTGTTCATGCAGGAACACAGACAAGGTTTGACACACTCTTTTTTGTAAGGGTACCTGTTAATAAATCTTGAAGAATGTCTTGCTTTCAATACCAGATTATGGGAGAGCACATTCACAGTTTTGTTGAAGTCTCAATTTTTTTTCAGCACAAGCTACATTTTCAAACAACAATCCTTGTAGAGGGATTTCATCACGTGACCCGTCACTCAACTGTATTCCATTTTGCAGGGCAACAGCGTCGTTGCGTTTCGCGTCTTCACAAAGCCCATACATCACACGCACAACAAACATCGTACATGCTAACCTACCAGTACCAGTTCAGCGAAGTTTACTACTTGCAATTTTTTGTTCGCTTCTGATTTTACTTCATATTTTCCTGAAGTTTTATATACTCACCAGGTATACGAAGAGTAACTTTAACGTTAACACCAACTGATTGTTCATTATACTCAGACAAAGCCTACAAGACTGCCCGTTGCAAATTATATGAGCCATAGGTTGAAAGTCGTTGCATCGTACAGCAGAAACCTACTTCAAACGTCGATCGGGATCAGATGGAAATCAAGAAAATGTCTTTTTATTCCCCCACACACATCTATCAGTGCAATTAATGGCACAGCAAGGTTCCGGCCTAATTATCTTACAAAAAATAATCATATTTAACAACATGCAAACGTATATATGTAAGTCTAATTAAATGTACAGTAGACGACAGTGTTTTTGACCGACAAAATGGCGATGTAAACAAAGTCATGTGACCTCATGATGTCAGCTGAAACACCCTAATTCAGGTTTGAACAAAAGTTTACATCAAAAGAAAAAATATGTTTGCCTTGATGTGAAATTGCTCCCTCTGTTTGACAAAGCTATAGCTAGTCTGTCAGAGATGAGCAAAGGTTTCATCTCGTACAAACTGCAATCTTTATAACTTCCCATAATTTGAATCATTTATAAGGATGAGTGAAACAGGGATTCAAATATTAAAATGAAACCCTGTTTCAGAAATAAACTGTCATGATTTTTTATTTTCATTTTCCCTACAGGCCATTCCTTCTTTACATTGGATTCAATGACTGCCATCGCTATGGGGGTTTCTATGGGGAGTTTGCCGAAAAATTTGGCAATGGTCAGCCTGGGTATGGAACCATAGCCGATTGGACCCCTGCGTATTACAAACCAGAGGAGGTGGAAGTGCCATACTTTTTACCCGACACTCTGGCAACGAGACAGGACATCGCTAAACAGTACACGTCTATGAGCCGTCTGGATGCAGGTCAGTATATCGGGCATGTCTTGAAATTTAAGTTACAATTTTGAACTTATAAGATCTAAGGATAAATAGCAACAACTTGTGATTAATTGAAAGAAATTATGAAATAAAGCATTAAAATATATTTTTAAAATTCAAATTGTTAAAAATTGACCAGTTCACAGCCTTTTTAATTTTAAGGCCTTATGATGGTAAAATTATGCAACTTTTAATTCTATTATGTGACATCTCAAAGAAAAAACCTATGAATTTCCTTATGGTAACTTATTGTGTTTCATTCTTCCACCAATGGGAGCAGCTAAATATGACCAAGAAGTTTTGAATATCCCCTCAGTCAAAATTTAGCAGGAGAATACATACATGATGACTTTCACTGACTGAAATTTAGGACACACCTTTAAAGAGCTACATCAAAGATGTCAAGCTGTCCTCTCTTTCATACATCAAAACAAATTCAAACTTTGATGAGCCATTACTCAGAGACTACTGGTGCTCTGGAGGTAACTTAAAGACTTCTGTTTAAAATTTAAAGGAATATTTCCATGTTTTTTTTTAACCTTTCATAAGAAAGAGAACAAATTTAGAAGCAATTTAGTACAAAAATCATGTTGATATGTTATTCCTACCAGAAGATATTCAAATTTTAAGGTTTACAAAAAATGTCAATAAACAAATAGGAAAGGCTCAGTATGACATCACAGCAACACATTCTACTACAAAGTTTACATATTACACTAAAATCTATCATCCTTTTTTATCAGTAAAACCTGCTAGAAAAATAAATTGATGAACTTAAATAACTTTTGGAAAATTGTTGCTTATTATACAGAAAACAAATTAACGTTCAAAGAAATACATAAACATTTGCAATGGAATTGCTTCTATGACATCATCAAACACAGATTCATCATACTGTACAAAAACTTTAAAATGCAATTGGGAAATCTTTAAAATCCATATCTCCTGAACGGAATATGATATCAACCTGATTTCTATACCAAATTGGCTCTAAAAGTATTCTCTTTCAAATAAAATTTAAAAAAACCATGGGAATATTCCTTTAGAGCTCTTCTGGTGAATAAAAAGTCTTTCAACCATCTCTATACATATACCTTTAAAGTTTGATACGAAGAAAAAAATCTGATGAAAAAAAAAAGTGAGTTTCCTTTCTTAGATTTTGGAAGATTGATACGACTTGACAAAATATTTAATTTCAAGGATAAAGTGGTTAATGCAAACTGGGGCGAACTGCCACATAGAAATCTACCAGTCCAAGTGGAGTAACCGTGCCTTAGATTAGTACCCTGCTATCTAAATGAACAGCGTTAGTTATGGGGGAAAAAAAGTTGGGACCGGCACCTGAGCTCAGCGGCAAACTAGTCCAGGATCGGTGGACCATACAGCCAGTCTGTCCCTGGATACAAATTTATATCTTAAAAACATATCTAAGAAGAACATGTGATTGAAAAATGGTTATTTATTGTTCATAATGTGCTCATTTACAAGGCTTCCAAATCAAAGCCAAATTTGCTAAGAATCATCAAAATCAGAAAGTGTATTTTTTATTTCATTTTCTGTCATAGGTGTTGGAATGCTTCTGAAGGAGTTGGAAAGTCACGGTTACCTTGACAACACTCTTATCATTTACTCATCAGACAACGGCATCCCCTACCAAAATGCCAAAACCAATTTGTATGAACCAGGTATGGGGGAACCATTCCTTGTGTCATCCCCATTGGCAACACAAAGATGGGGTCAGGTCAGTGAAGCTTTAGCAAGCACGACAGACATTGTACCAACAGTTTTGGACTGGTTTGGCCTCTCGTACCCAAAATACAAAGTGTTGGGTTTCCTGTTACCCTCACGGGTAAATCCCTTCTGCCGATCACTCTCACAGAACCATCCTCAGGGTATGATCATGTTTTCTCCAGTCATAATTTTCATGAGGTTTACATGTATTATCCGATGAGGGTCATGCGCAGCAAGCAGTATAGATTGATTCACAATTTGAATTACCTGGCGCCGTATCCCTTGGCAACAGATCTTTATGCCAGTCCTACATTCCAGGATACGTTGAACAGATCCCAGAGTGGTGAGCCGACCCATTGGTTTAAGACTTTGGAGCAGTATTACTACCGGCCAGAATGGGAACTTTATGATTTGATAGCTGATCCACAAGAACTCCATAATCTTGCCGGAAATGGGTCGTACGCACAAGTGTTAGCTGATATGACAAAGTCCATTCATGATTGGCAGATGAAAACAAACGATTACTGGCATTGTTATCCTGAGGGGGTAAGATACAAAGGTGGATGTGGACCATTGTTTAATCATCCACCATACTAATAATGTCAAATGTCTTAAGAATCAAGAGCTAACCATTGTATGTTTTACTTTAAGGTGATTGAAAGTCTTTAATATGTATAATATCCATCAAAATTGGTTAAAATTTGATCATGTTACAGCTGTTACGATGCTTTTCAGGTATTAAATATTGAACAAAATGCCCCATTTATGTCATGTCACAGGGTAAACTCTCCATTTCTTAAAAGAAATCAAACAGCGTTTTTATAAAAAATTTATCGAAAAAGTAAACCAACAAGGACAATACATGCATTTAAAGTTAACATTTGAAAACAGTAACATAAATATTCTGCTATATTACCCCTCCACAGCATTAGTGGCGTAACCACGAGGAGAAAATGGGGGTCCAATTCAAGACCTCTTAGACCACTTTTTAGATGTTGACATTAAAATTAACTTTTCAGAAGTTGGCTACAACATTTTTCTTTGATAGGAAAGATTGTATATAGCAGATCAATCTTGCTCGTGTGTGTACTCTCTGAATAATTGTGACAAAAGAGTAGCTGTTTAACTGATAAACTCCGGTATAGTTGCAATTGCTTATTCTAACACAATTTTGAGGTCTGCTAAAACTTTACAACAAAGAAAATTCATGAAAGTACTACATTTGAAATTTAAGATAATATTCTACCAATTTTATTTTTGATAAAAACTTTTATTTTAGTATCACCTCTTTACTGCAATTTATTTTCATAAGTGGCATGGCATGCTAACTCTTTTTTTAGTAATGAAACTGTTTAGTGGTTTGTTGTGCCAAGAGACACCCAGAAGGACTTCAGAAGTACAATTGTTAAGATGGATGATCAGCATAGGTACTTGGAATGTTCCTCATTGTGTGCTTAGTTTATAAATCAAACACATTAGGCTCATAGGGAAATGCTTATCCCAGGTTTCCATGGCGCAAGCATGTGAAAGCACATGACTCCCCCTGGATGGGACTCTAATCCATCCCAGGTTAACTCCCCAGCAGTACTGGTCAGTCATTTTACAGCTGAGTAGACTGGAACAAGCAGAGTGAAATGTCTTGCTCAAGGATACAATGCAGGGTCATGGCGGAAGTCAAGCCTTTTGTTTAGGAGCATAACTCCTTAACCACTGCACCTCTATAGGTGCTTGGAATGTCCTTAATTCTAGATGGAAGTCTTCTGGAAATAATAGTTAAACCAAGTGCTACCACTATCTTTGCTATTTCTTTTTAGATGTTTTGATACTAAATGGAAGTCAATTTTTGATTTCACTACATATTTTATAAGTTTCATTTTTATAGGCTATGTAGTTTATTTTATTTTATTTCTATATTAATTCTTAAGAAATTGAGGGAAGATTATCAGTTTTGAGTGTTTTTTCAATTGCTTTTTTGGCACTTTAAATTTCTCACCAAGATTTTTGGAATGAACGAATAATAGAACAAAAAGTGTTGAATTCTTGCTATTTTTTATCTCGACTATTCGAAGAATAGTAGAAGCTATACTCACCTTGGCATTGACATCCACATCTGCCTCAGTATTGGTTAAAGTTTTTTGGGGAGCAATGTCTATAAAAAGCTTGTCGGCATTTGAAAATGTACATTATTTAAAAGTGAAATAAATACATAGAATGTGCATGTCTGAATTGAAATATGCAGTGTCATAGATGATGGTAACCAACATAACAAATGATTAGGCTTGAAAAGAACTGAAATGTTCCAAAATATCTGAAATATTATTTTAAAGATTTTTTAGTGGAAATTATTAGACTCTGCCTTAATTATTTGAGTTAACTGCTAATTTGCATAGAGTTGTTATATGAACTGACTTTTATTTATGTTGAGAACAAACAAACAAAACATAGTATGTAATTTACATTTGATATGGCATAGCCCATTGATTACTCTTTTCATTCTTCCAAGTACACAAATAACTTCTACCAATGTACTACAGGTGGGCCAGTTATTTAATCAAGTATAATTTGCTTTCAATCAACAATGAGATGTGCTTCTCTGACTAATTTCAGAAGAGTTCATTGCACTATTAGAATCGGCACTTGGAATTTAGAACTTGAATATAAGGATCTTAAAGAACGACATCCTCACCTAGTCTCTTCAAAGCATGCAAAGAACAACATGTAAGATGGTAATTACATATGGGAGGAATGGCATTGGGGAGGGGGGATGGATGGCATCAGGGAGGGAGAAATAGATGACATCAGGGAGGAAGTAATAGATGGCATCAGAGAGGGAGAAATAGATGGCATCAGGGAGGGAGAAATAGATGGCATCGGGGAGGGAGGAATAGATGGCATCAGGGAGGGAGAAATAGATGACATCAGGGAGGAAGTAATAGATGGCATCAGAGAGGGAGAAATAGATGGCATCAGGGAGGGAGAAATAGATGGCATTAGAGGGGGAGGATGATGGATGAATGGCATCGGGTAGGGAGGGATAGATGGCATCAGAGGGGAGGATTATGGATGAATAACATCGGGTAGGGAGGGATGGATGGCAAAGGGGAGGATGGATGGCAATGGGGAGGATGGATGGAGAGCTTCGGGAAGATGAGGGATGGATGGCTTCTGGAAGGAATTGATGAATGACATTAGGGAAGAAAGGGATGGATGGCATTAGGGAGGAGGGGATAGATGACATCAACAGGGGAGGATGATGGCATCAGGGAGTGTGGGAAGGACAGCATCAGGGCAGGAGGGATGGATGGCTTTGGGGGAAGGATGGATGGCTTTGGGGAAGGATGGATGGCATTGGGGAGGGAGGGATGGATGGCATCAGGAGGGATGGATGGCATCAAGAGGGATGGATGGATGGCATTGGGGAGGGATGGATGGCATTAGGGAGGGATGGAGGAAGGGATGGCATCAGGGAGGGAGGGATGGATGGCATCAGGGGGGAGGGAGGGATGGATGGCATCAGGGGAGGGATGGATGGCATCAGGGAGGGAGGATGGATGGCATCAGGGAGGAAGGGATGGATGGCATCAGGAGGGAGAGATGGATGGCATCAGGGAGGGAGGCAGGGTTGGATGATATAAGGGATGGATGGCATCAGGGTGGGGTGAGGGATGGATGGCATCAGGAAGGGAGAGAGGGATCTATGGATGACATTAGGAAGGGATGATGACAGGAGGAACAGATACATGGCATTGGAGAAGGAAGGATGGATGAAACCTGGGAGGTAGGAATGGATGGCATTGGTGGTAAGGATGGATAACATCAGGGAGGAAGGGATAGCATCAGGGAGGGATGGATGGCATCGGTGAGGGATGGGTGGATGCATTGGGGAAGGAGAAATGGGTGGATGGCATCATGGGAGGGAGGGATGGCTGTCATGATGGAGGGATGGATGCCATTGCGGAGGGAGAGATGGATGGTTGGCATCGGGGAGGGAGGGAAGGATTTTATCAGGAAAGGATGTTGTCAGAGGAACGAATGTATGGCGTTGGAGGAGGATAGATGACTTTCAGGTGGAATTCATCAAACTATTGACATTTCATACTTTGCTACAGTATTTGCAGTGCCTATTAGATGTATGTCATCATTTGATATTTAAGCATTATTTAAAGGTGAATAAATGAGATATTGTGCTTACACGCAAAGCATCACACACACACACATACCCACACACACACACCAACACCACTGCATAGGTTCCTGATGCTGATAGCATTGGAACCAAAAATGAAAACAAAGAATTAGATACTGTAAGTGGACTTCCCTAAAGCTAAGCATCTTATCAAAATGTCTCTCACTGGAAGTTACAGGATAAGTAACTGCTTACTTCCTTCAAGTAGCACACTTCTGTGCAGCTTTGAATAGTCGAGCATGCTGTCATTCAGACAACTACTTAAGATTTGTAGTTTCATAATTTAAAAGAAATTACATAGTGTGTTTTACTTGACTCTTCTAGAGATACATATCTTAATAATATTCATGACAGATACCTGAGCTCAAACTGACCCAATAAAATTCTCGTGTTTCCATTATGGAACATTTTGCTACAATTAAACATCAAATTATAAAATATTGCCATTGATACTTGTGTTATTATAAATCACCAGTCTTAGTTGTCAATATTACCATAAATTTGTACTTAAGATATCTGTACATCACTTCATTTATATGCTTTATTGCTTTATAGATGTGTTTTATTATTCTTGATGCCTTTATGCTAAGAGGCTTGTACTTTTGTAGAAAAGTTAAATATCTTTTTTTTCACTTCTATATATTTCTTGCAAGTATAATTAGATGATTTCATTTACACTTACATTTCTTAACATTTTTAACTGCTGTACTTGCTGCATGCATTCAGTTGTTTTTGGAAAGAGCCATGCGTTTGCTACTGTAGATTTGTAGTTTTGTTTTGTCTTCATTTTGAATTATAGAGATATATCAAAATAAGTCTTTCAAGAAATGCAGTATATCATTTTCAGCATTTATTTATCTTCTTATGAGACAACTTATTCATGAGAAAAAAGATTTGACATGAGGTCATTTGTAATTTGAGAAAGAATATCATAACACCTGCAGAACAAAAGGTGGTAAGATTCTGAATATAAATGGAAGCACAAATAATTATCTTTTTCTGGCTCCCCAGTCACATCGGCATTTCCTACAACAACAGAGCCGCTAACAATGCTCTGTCGAATCACATCTCTCCTTTTCCTATTCTGCACTCGGACCTCCGTTTCTCCACTTCCAGCTACCTCAGTAAGACCTGGCAGGACTTCTGGAATCTCGAGAACAGTAACAAGCTTCACACCACCAAACCTAAAGTCAGGACCAGCGTTCCCCTGCACAGTCGCAAGTGCATGGAGGACGTTGTTATCACCCGCATCTGCCTCGTCCACATCTTTCTCACCCACTCTCACCTACTTTCTAGCTTCTCTGATCCTCTCTGCCCTACAAGCAACACTGATCTCTCGATCAAGCATATCGTCTTAACCTGTCCTTTATACCTGAACTCTAGGTCACACCTCTCCCCCTCCATCTCAATTTCCGATCTTTTTAAGAACAATCCTACCTCCAACTTTATCACCTTTCTCTGCAACAGCAATTTATTCCACCTGATCTAATCTCAATTTCCTTCCCTTCTCTGCCTTACTTTCCTCACCTTCCTTTTATTACCTTAAGTTCTTTCTCTTATCCACCTTCTCTCCCTCCTTCCCCCTATCCCACCTCTCTTTTCTCCCTCTCCTACCTCAAGCACCTTAGTTTTTAACACCCTCTTGGCACATATGACTCTTGACTGTCGTGGTGCCGTAAAACATCAACAAACCAAACAAATAATTAAAAGAAGGTTGCAAGAGAAATAGTAAAGTACCAGCTGTTAAAGAAATAGAAGCAATGAAGTATATGTAAACAATGTTAAAAATTATGCAAAAAATGCAATGTAGAAAGTGAGTTTTATAGCATATTAAAGGAAACAAAATTGAGAACTGGAACAACATTAACATCAAATTAAAAGCATGCCGTAAACACACTATTAAAATGGGTCATATGTTGATAGGTAACTTCAATTGGGAAAATTGTACCCAAAAGTGCATTGTAAAGCTTTATCCATTTGTGGGTAGAATAACTCGCTGCCCACGCTTTTGTTGAACACCTTGATATTTCCTAACTCTTAGCACCTAAGAAAAAAATACAAAGTGATACAAATCAGAACACTGCAAAGACGTCTTGTCACATAAATTTTACATGTTGAAAATTGGGAGTACAAAATTGCATTCACATACATGGCAAAATTGTTAGATAAAAAGTTTGACATTGGGTATGAAGTTGAACAAATGCGAGCTTTGGGTGCAAGGGAGCATTTTGCCCCATGTTTTTCCATATTCATATGCTTTGCATCATGAAATTCACCCCTCCCCACTTTTGGTAGGCAGCTTTCATTTTGTGACCCCCCCCCCCCCCCCCTCTCCCTTCACTCTTAGAGGACAAATGCATCCGTGGGTAAGAAGATAGTTTAAAAGAATAAAATCATGTCAGTTTGATGTTTGTTTTGCTTTTTGTAATTTATCCTATCATGCAGGTTTGTTGCAATATTGCACTAAATCTTTCAAATTTATTTTAAAACTGGGCAAACAATAAAATGTTAATGTTGGATAATATTTACACGTTTTATATATTCTTTATCGTTTTGCTGATATACCAAACAATCCAGGGAAATATCCAATCCAGTTTAATGATTCAAAACATTTCATCCAATAAGCATGCATGACAGAAAGGTTCAAGATATGAGATTTCCTAACATTTCAAGAATGTTGCTTGCTACAGTACAATGGGTGGTAAACATAGATAGGATCTGGAAATTCCTCTCAATATCCGCCTCCCCCAATATCAACCAAACTAACACTTTTAAATTCATACTTGTCAGGGAAAGCAAAATCATAAACTAGGCCTCCGATTATTGGGGGCAAGATGACATCGAATGTGATTGATCCGTACATGTTTTGTGGAATATGAAATCACCCTAGCGGCTTTCTTTGGTGAATTATCTCCCCCACCCCTCCCACTCCCTCCACACACACACACAAATAAATAAAAGGAATAGTTTTTGTATCCCCCGGAAAGTTGTAGTTCATTTTAATATTTCGGAAATTTTGTGTTCCTTTTTTAAGGAAAAATGTGAACAGAAATGGTATCAGGATTCGAAAATAGTTGAATCAGAATCAGAAAATGATTGCTTTTGTCTTCTTGAGTATCCTTTTAAATGAAATGGGATTCTTCAAGGACAATACGTTTTTTAGTGGGGAAGGGGGGGGGGGGGGGTGGAAGGAATCAGTGGGCAGATCGCCCCTCCTCCCCGGGCCTCGGTAGTATGTTAAAACAAGATATGCATTTGCATGCAGTATTACTGCGTATAATAGAGTAAATGTTGGAAGCCACCCTTTTCCTATTCCCAGCTTTTACGGACATGTCATAGTTCTTGTAAAATGATGATTCTCTGTCACATATGTCTTAAATGTTTGCAGTTTTATAGAAAGAAAGTTTAATTCATGGCACTCGCATTTCTGCCATCGTAGCAGCTAAACTGTCAGATTGACAGGGGTGTTGGAAGGAACTCGGGGCAAGAGGGGCGTAAAATCAAGGGAGGGTTATTTTTGACAGTAATTGAGGGGCACTTTTCATTTTCAAAAAGAAAGAATAGTTCAAAGTCCCACTTATGAAAATTATTTCTTTGAAAAACGGCCCTCCGTGTCGGGCCCCTGGTAAAATTGTGTCAGATCAATACTAAATGTTTGTTACATCTTTTTAGTATGCGCTATATTGGATTTGTGAGTGAGTGGATTTCTATTTGTTTTCAAGCTTAAAAACTGACCTATAATTTCATATATATAACTTTCAAAACGGCACCTCCTGCCCCCGTCCGCCCCAACATTCAAAAGGGCACCTCCTGCCCCCTTCGCCCCTTTACTGTAGGGCAAGGGGGAAGTCGCCCCCGTGGTTTCGAGATATAGGATTTATTAGAGTGAATTTCTATTTATTTTCAAGCCTAAAAAATGACCTATAATTTAATATATATAGCTTTCAAAAGAGCACCTCCTGCCCCGTCTACCACCAACATTGAAAAGGGCACTTCCTTCCCCTTCGCCCTTTACTCTAGGGAAAGGGGGAAGTCGTCCCCGTTGCCCCCGTGGTTTCGACATCGCTGCAGATTGACAATCTTGAACTAAACTCGTAATCCTTAGTACAAGATCTTTTGCACTCTTCGGAGGCTAAATTTAACTGAACAACAATAAAAACTGTCATCGCCACAAAATTTGAGCCTATTTTGGACATGTTTTAGAACTGTTTACCTTATTGTACATTTTTGTGGGAGGGGGGTCGTACGATTGGCCATAAGTGGGGGCACAAACTCAGAAATTCCTTGGTCAGTTGGTGTTATTTTTTTAACTTCAATATATTTATTGCAATTTTACTTTAAAGTGACGGTGTTCACAAAAAAGTAATCGGGGATCAGAAATTTGAACTCCTGAAAAGTGGGTGCCATGGTCATGGTTCCCCACTTCCGGGCCACTGCACCCATACCTATAACATAGCACGAAATTTGTACGCTCGTAAACCAGTGTATAACGGAGAGAAAAATAAATATAAATGTAAAAACCGTGTCCTTAAACCCAAGCACCTGACAAATCCGGCCATGTATTTCTAGTGTAACTAATATTCTTTTGCTTCTAATTTAAAATTTCCCATCATCGCTCAATCTTGCTTTAAAATCGGCGACTTCGTCACCATTCGGCTCTGCAACAACCTTTACTTCGGTAAAAATTCTTCAAATTTATCATCAGCATCCATGTACTTAAATTTTAACAGTATTATCTGCTGGACGCGGTGTACCTACTGTGCCTGTCGGTGTAGTACAACCTTATAATAACGGATGACGTTCATCGTTTGCTAGAGGACGAACAATTAGTAATTTATTGAACGGACTTTCGAAGACAGCAGAATATTTCCCTCCTCGGCAATCAACGTTAACTGTTATTCATTGTAAAATATCTTGTCTACATTCGCGACAAAAAATTAAACCCTTTAGCGTAGCATCGGTGTCACCAACAGGAATCCTAGAACCATTACCTTTAATTCATCCGTTGAAAAACAGACCTGCATAATGGTATTAATCGATCCTGAGATACTTGCTGTCCGTTTTCGTGAGTAATTGATAATTTAACATTTGGTGATCTCATCGTTGATTGTGAAGAAGAATGTGGTGGAGAATATTCAACCGATTGTTTCGCGCATACTATTATAAGAGGAGAGGAGTGTCCGGGACCGGTACTCAAATTTCTTAAAAATTCAATGGGGAGCGAAAAAGTGGAAGCCATAGCTGAACGTATAGCTACAGTAAGTCTTAATTGTGGCGTCAAACTGATTTATTAAAGCAAGCTTTTGTGTTTGAAGATGGTTCATGGAAAACGTGTGACGGGAACCCCACGCCTGATTGTAACCCTATGCGTCGTGTTGAAAGCGAGAGCGGGACTAATAATTTTCGAAATGTTACACAAGAAAGTGCGGACTCTGATTCTTCTGCTACTTCTGACGAAGAAGTACTTGATAAACTATCTATTACTTTGAATGGTCTAAAGAAGCAGCTACTTACAGAGACAGAAACCTTAAACAGACACATAAACAATTTATCATTATCACCAGCTGTATCGACAGGCGTATCACCAGCTGAAGTTATTTTATCTGTGTCTCCCATTTCTGACGATTCAGCTGTATCGCCAGCTGAAGTTATTTTTCCTGTGTCCTCTATTTCTGACGATTCATCAGAGTGCAAGTCGGATGAACATGAATTATTTAAAACACAATCATCAGAGTGCAAGTCGGATGGCATGAATTATTTAAAACACAATCATCAGAGTGCAAGTCGGATGGCAAATTACATACTATACCACATTGATAATTGCCTATCATGCGTCAGATCGTCTAGTTCTTCAGCCATAATGTAGCTTTCATTGCCTTAAATTTACTTTTACAAGACTGGATTTTCCAGTCGTTAAACTGATACCTTGTATTCTGCTCATCAAGAACAATGCAAGCCTTCATCAAAATTTGCTCCGATACAACATTGCAATCCCGATTTGTCCATTGCACGGCCTCAAGGTACCGACACATAGCAATCAGTTTATTGACCGTGGCAAGATCGTAATCCCACATAGGTCAACAAGGGCTGTGGTAAACAGGGGCTGTGGTAAACAAGGGGCAGCCCGAGGTTTTCCAGTACCGCCATGTTTGGCACTTTGGTTAGCACATCCATACAGAACTGGTCATAGTATGACAATGAAAGATGTTTTTTTATCCATTCTTTCAAAATATTCACCATTTCTAAGCTGTTCACTGGGGTTCAATACGAACCGATACATAATTCTGGACTAGAGCTTTACAAACTTTGAATGCATGCCTAAGCACATAATACGATAATACCAAAAACTGTCTTTTAACACAGTGTACACGGGAACGTCTGCTCTGTCATCATTAATGGTAGAGACTATCCCCGATAAATGTTACGTATACCCTAGAGAATATGCTGTAAATGTTTCATTATTGTAAGAATACAAAAACTTTTTATATTTCTAAAATTTGAGCCCATGCTTCACTGTCTTGGTAGGTTCTGACTCTTGTTCCTCCTTGACCACAGGTTCTGGATGCCTCAGACTCTGCAAAGTCTGCCTCATCTGTTTCGTAGCCCGCTTTGGAGTTCTCCGCCTCACCCTCTTCCTTTGTTTCAGCTTTAGAGTCGGACTCAGATTTTGAGATGAGCACTCTCTTCTGTTTCTTTGCGTTGGCTGTCTTGACTGCTTGAGAGGTGTGTCAAATTCATCCTCACTGTCGCTGCCGGCCACTGCCACATTGCTGTTTGTTCTCTTTAAGGATTAAATTGATTTCTTTGGTGTTGAAGGCGTCTTTACAGCAGACTTCCTCTCCGGTGTGTCGGGAATATAAAGACTCAGACTTGGTCTGATCTGCTTCCTTGCTGCTTCTTCTCCAGAGCCAGATGGTACGGATTTTGTATTCTCTACTGATGCCATGATGATTTGTTTAAGTTCAGCTAAAGCAAACTTTTTTTTAGAAAGAGTTGTTTTGAGTTGACTTTGAACCAAGTTGCTTTTAACCAGTGTGTTGGCTTTAACCCCAGGATTGATCTGAATGATTTTACAATGCATTTACATCTTCTTATATAGAAAATTAGTAACGGAAGTACATCTAACTGTACCATTACACTTCAAGCACACAGTGTAAAATTTGTTTACAAATTATACCCGTATAGGGCTATCTACCATATTTACACACCTGGCAAAATCTGAGAAGCAATTTTTACCTCAGTACATACAATGCAGAAACTAATCTATCATTTTCTTCCAAATCATGTTTATCAAATATATCCATAATCTCCTCATAAGTGCAACCTCTAATTTTAAGTCTTCCGTACGTACAATCGATGTTTGCCCATCGTGTATAGCTGTAAAATTATAAGCTATTGATAGCACTAGTTGGTACAGTTTCTGCTGTATCAATCTTACGCTTCTTAAAAAACGAGGATAAGCTGATAAGGGGGAGTACAACAAAAACTCTATACTGATTGCTCACTCTCTACCTAACTGTCACTGAGGGTATGAAAGCTGACATAAGCTTTACAGATTAGTGGGTTTGTACAGCACTCGGCGACCCACATCATATTTTCTAGGGGGCAGGGAAGTACAATTTAATTCTAATTATATGAGTTTGTTTAAGAATCCTGCTGACATGAGCATCATTTTAACCTTGTCAAAGCAGATGTACCCAGGAGGGGAAAAGGGAAAGGACTTTATGGATATTTACAAAGACGCCACGAAGGGTCCTCATGATTATTTATTTATCAGCTATAAGCCTGGCACGTCAAACAATTCTAAGTTACGTACTAATGTATTTGAAGAAGGGCCACATTACACATATGTAATAGTTTAAATATGGCTACAGTAAAACATAAGTTAAGTAACGTTGTTAGGTTTTATAAAGGGTTTTGTTTATTATGTAGCGATAAGCTAACGCCAGAAGATCGCAAGAAATTAAATGATTTCTTACCGCCAGATTTTCATAATTGTTTAAGTGAGATTTCTTTGAATACGGGGTAACGTTATATTACCCGAAAACATGAAAAAACAGCTTCGTCCTTATAAAATTCTGAACTGAGTACTAATTAGTAGCAATATCCCGGTGACTGTCAAGAAGCAGGTTTTTCAGAATCACGTGTGTAAGAAACGAGGTTAACGAGGCGGAGCCGATTTCTATCAGAGGGTTATAAAACCCATACTCCAGACTGTAGCACCCATTATTAGTGTACCGTCGTCCCTGTTTGAAAAGATTCTAAAGACAAATACAAGTGGTATTGGTAAAGGCTTAGCAAAATCTTTGGCTTTGCAGGACCCCAACTAAAAAGGAGGTAAATCATGAAGAAATCTGTGATAATCCCGTTAGCTCAGTACGAGAATTTAACCGCTAATTACAATAAACTCACTGTTGAAGCTCAGTACATATTTGATATTGATAAGGAAATGCGCTATGTTCTGGATAATTCTTTAAATCCTGACGAGAAATTGAAGAGGTATACAGAATTATTGCAGGAGCATAACAAATACGACCCCGAGAATGCCCGTAGAGAAACTCCATTTGTGCCACCACCCCCACTTTAAATTTGCAGATGCCGTATAAGAAACAGAGTGACAGCGTAGAAGTTGAGGTTTTGAAACATTTGTCTTTATCAGTGCTGAAAAAGAACAAGGGAAAGTACGTGCGTTTTTAAATGCTATATTGAAAGACATGGAACATATGTTTAATGAGCAAGGTGCATTTCTAGCTGACGGGAAAAGTATTAGGGGTTCAAATCTTAGCGATATTTTGATTCAAAGTTCCTCACCTTTGCGAAAATTGTCAGCCCCCGGTATATCAGAATTTGCCGACACGTTGGCTCAAATTGATTTACCAGTTAGTGTAATTCCCAATCGGGAATTACGGGAAATAGTCTTAAGGAAAAGAATGTAAGACTTTAAAATGGACTTTAGGATTATGACACAGGAACCGATTTAAGCTCTGTAAGCGATGCAGCATCTGGCATAACAAAAGACGAGCTCATAGACTTAATACCTGATGAATATGAGGAGGAGACTGTTGTCACTGGGCTAGTGAAAGATTGGTTAAAATTATAAATGGCTACCGTACCTACATTTAGTGTGTCTGAATTTTTGCGTAAGATAAATTGTGCTTGCGCTTGTTGTGGGAGCACATTGATTCTAGAGATAGTAGTGATGGCAAAAAACGAGGTAATATGAAAAGATTGGTACCAGCTGTTGAATCCGCTTGGCTTCGTAGAGAAAGGAGCCGCAATAAAACATCGGAAGGGGGTGCCATTAAAGCAAGTGAAAGAGTGGCTGAAGCAACAGGAGGTTTACAGTCTGCATCAACCGAAATTGAATAAATATCCTAGACTTCATGTACGGTTTTTTTAGGAGGCGGAGCAATGGCAGGCAGACCTTATGTCAATGGAGTTAGTTTCTACTGACAATAAAGGTTATCACATTATTTTATCCGTCATTGATGTGTTTAAAAAAAAAGGTGGCTGAAACCTGTTAAACGCAAAACCTGTGGTTAGTGGCCCAAGCTCTCTGTTTTATTCTAAAAAGAGAAGACAACATACCCCTAAAAATTTAAACCGATAAAGGCACATAATTTTATAACAAGGAAGTAAAGAAGCTTTTAGATAATTATAAAATCAAATTGTTTTCAACTGATAGCGATGTAAAGGCTAGTATAGTTTAACGTTTTAATAAGATACTTAAAAATACTTTATGGAAATATTTCACTTTGATAGGATATCAGTACTTCGGTGGAGGGGTATTAAGATTATCTGTAGGACCGATTTGTTACAATCATAACGGCTCCGCACGGTATGGTTTAGATTTACTTATTACTACGATGCAAGCCTTATGTATACCTGTAGTAGTGATTTTTGAAAAATGAAATAGCCTTAATATCACATATATAATTAGACTGCATTATGATTGCTTTAATTTCAAATTTGATATCTTATTATTTACCATTCAACACATGTCATAGCACCAAAATAGCTGTTTCTGTTACCTGAAACATTGATTGATGCATGTTTACTTGAAATGTCTGGTAAACGTTTACATCTTAAGAACCAAGTTTACGAAAGTTTCGTGTTTATGATGATATCCGTAAGCGGAAAAATTGTAAACATGGTAAGTAGTTTCACGATGCGTTTACGATATCTTACGAAATATCCATTACATTTCCGCTGGCAGAAACATCATAAACATTGTGCCATAAATTTACACCATGTTTACAGGATAACTTAAATCTGCTAAACATGGTCAGTATATTTAGGCGGGATTTCACCGAGCGTATAATCTGGAAACATGCAAGAGAAATTTAAGATACGTTTCCATTGTAACATTTATTTTATAAACATGGTATGAATACTTCCAACTCTATTTGTAGATAATTTTCAAAACAAATATTTTCAAAAGCAGGCCTTTTAACTATTCACCCGATGGGCAATTACCAACACTGGTCCTAGCTCCAGATTCTCAAACCCATAGGCGGGATTTGCCTATAGTCGAGAGAAAGTCAAAAGTGGAAGGGGGAGGCGGAGAAAACCATGCTAAGATCCAAAAAACCACCATACAAAAGTATACATTTGGGAAAAAAGTGGGGGTGGTACAAGCGCTCCCCCAAATCCTGCCCATGTTCAAACCATATGTGTAGGAACCGGGCGAGGAAGCACGTGCCCCCCCCCCCCCTTTCCTCCCCTATTTTTTCGAAAACTAACAAAAGTGCCCCTTTTGAAAATGAAAAGTGCACCAATTACTGTTAAAAAGTGCCTTCACTTGATTTTCTGCCCCCTTTTTTCGAGTTCCTTCCAACACACTTGGGCGAAGCCCCCGGAAGCTTAGGTTTTTTTTGTTTTGTGTGATTTTAGTATCAGCAAATCGTGTCAATTCCACACTACAGTACAAGTTACTTAAAAAGGAATATACATTTTGGAATGAAGGCTCGTTTAGGAACCCATTGATTATAAAACTGTCTTTACTTAGGGTCCTGGGATGTTTTCCATGTTTTTGATGTAAGAAGTAAGAATATAGCTTTGAGAGAAACATTTCAAGAATTTTGTTTTGTAATGATATAGATTGCAGATTAAGTTGTGATTAGAAGGAATAAAAAAATGTATTCTCAAGAAAATGTTGCGCCCCTGTGAGTATTCGACGACCACTCAGAAAGTTCCACTTGTGGGCACAGACAAATCCCTATTTATCTATAAACGAAATACAATGTCTACAATTACACAGTATAGAACAATTTGGAACAGACCCCGTACCAGCGGAATCGCCAGACACTTTGGCTTAAAAGCACAGTCAAGTACCAAACACGGAACTACAAAACAGCAAGTACCCGTGTAAGATCCCCTGGCGACGTCCAGGGGCGAAACTTATAATAAGGACCCAGGGGCGAACCCCCTGGATGCTCTGAAATTTCTTGTTTGTATTGCCACAAAATGACTGAAAATCAACAAAGAGTTCAAAAATTGTATTGATGAAATGAAGACAAATTTAAATTATGTTGTTAAAATCTAGGTAACCATTTCTTAACAGGCAGAAGAAAAGTTCCCCTGAAGATTAAAAGAAATCGAGCAAAATTGGGCTTTATGTGCGAAGCGGAAACTTTCAGTGATATTAAGAAGACAAATATAGATTCTAATCTTAAGATCCACTTAGATAATCCTTATGAGGGTTACTAGACTTGTAGTCCAGTACATTTTCTTGAGTACGAGTACGAGTACAAGGACATGAATACGGTTACGAGTCCTAAAGCCATGAGTATGAGTACGAGTACTTCTAATTTTGTATTTCCTGAGTACGAGTACGCGCGAATACAAGAACACGAGTACGGGTACGAGTACAACTATAATATAGATAAAGAAAAAATCACGTTAGATAAGTGAGAGGAACCTTTCTTTAGCTACCTATACATGGGTGTGCGGCAACTTTGCTTAAAAGAGAATATTGCTGAAAGTAGCGCCATAGGTCCCGAGTTATGCCCGCTTATATGTTATAGTTCCCGAGTTATGCCCGATTAGAGTTTCACACATTTCCATAATATGGAGAAACTGTTATACATGAAAATGGCCAAAGCAAAATATATACATAATACTTTGAAATTAGTTCCTGAATTTAGTCATTGAATAAGCTAGATATTGACGGGGTCTCGAAAAGGTAAGAGCTATCTGTTTTCTTAACTGTGACAGAAAATCAACAAACAATAGATTAACATAAATAAATAGTCGGACATTTTTCTCAAATTTTAGTCAGAATTTGCTGCAGCACTTCAAAAAATTGCAATAGAAAACAAAGGTTTTACAAAAGAAAATACTAAGCAAACATACAACATGTACAAATTGCTGCCTGAGCTTTAGAAAATACTATAAATAATCGATATTTAATCCATTTTGTTGAAATTCTTGACTATTTTTATGGTTTTTGATCAATTTAAAATGTTATCTTATAACATTGTAGATACACGCCCATATTCAACGTCCAAAGGTCATCTATCGTGATTCAAATGTGGTGACGTACATTTGATTCCAAAACGATTATGATTGGCTTATCAATTTAAATGCACATTTAACCATTGTCTTTAATCAAAACACATGAATTAAAATAGATTTACCCCCGCATTATAGAGACGATAACTGACCTTTAGGGTTACACATGTCGTAGACAATAATGTTATGGGCATTATTTTGCTTCTGCAAAACAGAAAATAATACATGACCAAAATGATATTGCATTATAGTAAAAATCAAAGTACCCAATCTGTGCACCATCATAATCAGTCCAGTCCACGCTCCCGATCAGGAGATCTCCCGATCGAGATCTCCCGATTGGGAGATCGAGACATGCGCAGTGACCATAATTTAAAACGTTACTAATAAATTCAGCCGTTAATATCTTTGTACTTGTCAAATTCTGTAAATCTAAAGTTGTTGCATACGTTGTAGAATGGAATTAATATTTCTGAATGATTTAAGCTTTTGCTGGTGATTAAAATATTAAAAGATCTGCTCTTCAAAAAATGTTGAAAATAATTTTGAAAGATTACGTTAAAATTTCCTGGTTTAAAGTCAAATTTGCGCTGGTGAAAATAAAGAAAATAATTCAATTGTTCTGTTACACCAATGAAAATTTAAATATTTCGCATATATTTGTTTACCTAAATCTATTTTATCTTTATGTATTAGTTTACAATGATTTAAATTTGGAAATTGTGGGTTCTAATGACAAAAAATCTCCCGATTGGGAGATCTTCCGATCGAGAGTGTGAACTGGATTTATAATCCCAACTTTATGTTACCAGAAACGATTAAAGTGTGACATAAATTGAGGATTTTTAGGTGGCTGGATAGTTAAACTGTTAAATCTGGTTTATTTCGTTTTGAATTTTGTAAATCGCCAGAGATTATTTGAATTTTAAATTGGCAGTCGCTGATTTTTTTTTCCAGAGAGATATTGTATAGGTTGGGTGTAGAACCATAAATGCATCTGTGTGTCAAAATACAAACCTATATATCTGCAAAGAAATTCATGACTGTTTATGAAGAAAAAACGTCTGTAACATGTATTTTTGTGAAGAAAAAATGTAAGTTGTTAACTTTAGAAGCAAAGTATGTTAATTTGTAATAACAGATTGTTTCTTAATATTTTAGCATCTTTGATTATGGAAACTTCATGCTACCAGACGATTTATAAAATCAATGTTTGTTATAGAAGTTAACAGTAAGGATAGTAAAAATAACAGACTTAAGCAGAAAACCAGCATACAATTCATTGACGCAGTTGAGGTAGGGTCGAGGGGGCCAACTCGCCGGAAGATTTTTGAAGATTATATTTTTTGTTGCCCAAAAATAGACCATGATTATCGCGGTTCTGGATTTTAAATCGAGTGAAGATATGAAAATTAATGAAATTTTACAAAGATTGAAAGGGATTTCCCAAAAATTGATTGAAATATTCCGAAAATTTACATAAACCGTGACATCGGAAAATTCTCAGGGGTCATGGCCAACCGCCCCCCCCCTCTCCTGGCCCCTTCCCTGCCCATCTTATAGCTATACACGTACACCCCTTGCCACGACAAGTTTTATCAATTGCCCATCGGGGGAGAAGAAAAACTGTAAAAGGCCATTTTGAAAATTATTGTGAGGGGTGGGGAGGGGAGCGGGTGCATGGCCTCGATATTATTAAGACTTCCACCTCTTTATCTGAAAGGTTTTGGTTCTATTTTGAAGATTTTAGTCCAAAATCAAAGATGTTTGGGCCAAAATTAGAGATGCTTAGTCCAAAAATAAAGATTTTTGGTGCAAACTGGAAAAGGTTTGTCAAAACTTAACGATAAACCAGCTGGACGCGGCATCGTGATGCTGACAACATTATACTTGGACACCTAGTCTCTAGTTAGGCAGAGATTTAAAATTTTGGATGTAGGCCTGCTGCTTAAATCAAAGATACATCTCAAGCATGCCCAAATCGTCTAGATATCAGAATCACATCCACTCGACTCGGCATCAAAATGGTGACAACATCCTACTTGGCTGCTTGGGCACCTAGTCGGGCAGAGATGTAAAATGTCGGATAAACTGAAAATCAGAGATACATCTCAATCATGCCCGAACAGAAAATCGGAGGTACATCTCAAACATGCCTGAATCGTCTAGATAGGCTATCAGAATTATTGCCACATGTCCACACGACTCGATATAATGCTGATTTGGCTCGGAGTGAGCAACTGGGATATGTATATGAAACATGCCCACCCACACACGTTCAAATCCAGAGCCCCAATGATCATGGGCAATTTTGGGGCATCAAAAACTAAAAATCTTCCGGGGATTCACCACTAGGTGCTGGACCCTACCAGAGCTGTGTTTATGAACCTTACACTTTCCCTTCGGCCAGTTTAGAAATGGTAACCCAAAATGCTTATCTCAATAGATTTCAACGTTGTAGAATTTAAATGTTCTTCTTTTCATCAATAAGATTTTGGATTTTTGTGTTGATTTTAAGCCACTTTTGGGCAAAAAACAACAGAAATCTTTAGACCAAGTCTTCAATGCTTCACCCATAAAAGCCTGCACAGTTTTTCCCAAAGTTTCTCAATTTTCAGGAGAACATTTTTCCGGCCATTTAAAAATGGTAACCCTGCAGCCCTGCTTATTAAAGTAAATTGAACACGAGATCTTTCAATTATCTTTTAATCGTTTCTTAAATTTTCCGAATTTTTGTCAGTTTCTGTTGATTTTCAGCCAATTATGGGCATCAAAAACAATCTGACAATAAATCTTCAGAGGTTACGCGGCTTCGTTCTCCGTACATGGACCCTTAAGCGGGACTTCTTCCCATGTGTCCCTACTCTTGCTTCGCACCAGCTAGGACCCCACACTCTAAAAAAAGGTTGGTCAGATATCTGACCATTGTGCTTGGTCCGCTCAAATTTCCTGCGATCTGACCACAGTGTAGTCAAATATCTCACGTCCTGTGGTCATACCAGGGAGATGACTCTGACCACAGTACGTGGTCAGAAAATATACGTGTTTTCATTGGCTTAATTACAGGCACTTACGTAATACCACAAAACCAGTACCGCTGACCATCGCCATCTTGGAGACTTGATGGAAACTCGCGTGAATTTCAACCTAAAGTAACAAATATTTATTGCAGATATGGTGGATTTTGCTGCAAGAAAACTTGAGGAATGGAACTTAAATGCGTTGAAAGAAACGTTTTCCGGTGAGTGGATTTTGTTTGTTGAATTTTTGAGCAGTTTTGTCGTTACTTATACACACTGCTAGTCTAATGTTATTTTGCAAGGTAGCGCCAGTGCGGTATAGTACGTTGAGATACGTTAAGACTCCTTGAGTGTGACTGCCTTTGGAAAACTTCTCTGGAAGTATACTGACGAATGCAGGCACATTTGATAGTTTCGCGTAGTTTAATTAGCATTGCTGCGCCTTTTTTTTTTGTATTAGGCTTTTGATTTGGGTCAATTTGACCAAGTTTAAGTTATCCTGGATTTAGGAATAACGTTAGGAATTTGGTTCAAATTTCGAATCATAGTTATATTGATATTCGGCCTAGTTAGGTTCAAAATGAATTAATTACGACTGATCCAATGTAAACAAAATCTAAAGCTATTCATGAAATAGGCCTAGGCTTCTCGTTTTAACCACTTTTTGTACATCTTTAGTAATAATTTAGGCATGTCTGAGATAAAAACAAATGCAGAAAATATGCAAATCAAATTGGTCATAGGCTAACATCGTACCTCATTGAATATGTAAATCATGCAACCCACAACAGTGTCATTGTTTCCTTGCCTTGTTGTTATGTATGTTGCTAGGTGTCGTGGAAGTCTTGGTAGTTTATATCCTGTTTACTTCATTTGTTCTTTGTATATAATTGTACTGTGTGTGCAGCAAAGGAAATGGGAATTGTGTATAGCATTTTAAAAAAACAGTGGACATTTAACAGAATTACACTGTGCAGAAAAAGAATAGGACAATTTTGCAAAGCATTTCAAAACAGTACATTACTAATGGAATATACTGTATTATGGATGTCAAGGCTTAAATTATACATTTCTTTTTTTTTGTGTTATTATTTTTTACAGTAGAATTTAGAAATAGAAATATGAAAACAATTTACGGTGTCACCTTTAATTAAATCCAAATACTCTCACTAATAATGTCTGGGAGGGATGTTTTTATAGATAAAAAAAAAAAAAAACAGTGGTATAAATTTGGAGAAAACCTTGTATAATATTTTGTCTTCAATTGAAATCTGTAATAATAATTTTTTTCAATAATTTATGAAATAGTTTCCTACAGAATAAAAGTTTAAAAATGCAATCAAGTTTTTGTTAATGAAGAAATGATTGTTTGTGTACTGATTTATTGCTTTTGTGGAATTTACTCACAGAAGTTGCATGAATCTAACTTCATGGGGAGGGGGAAGGGGGAAGGGGCATGTCTTTTTAGAGAAATAACAGAATACAATAAGAGACCTAAGGATAGCACCAAAAAGGCTGGAAAATTGCACATTTGACCTTGGGGAGGGAGGGGGTATTTTTGGCATTTTCTTGAAATTGTTTTCTTGCAGGAATTTCCTTCTGTAATTTTTTTTTTTTTTTTTGGGAATTTGATACTATGTGCGGAATCCCGCACCTTAATGTGAACACTGCATTACAGGTAGGTGTTGAACTGTAGTGTGCTTTTCACATTTTAATCCTTCAATGTAGCTACCATGTAGACTTTGTCATTCTTGTAAAATCAAAACTAAAACTATCTGGCCTACATTTTGAGAATGTTCTTATTTTAACAGAAAGCATGGTTTTCCAGAGGCAGAGGAAGCCATTTTTCTTCTGGTTATCTCTGAACAGCGGTTGAGAAATGTACGGAAGAGAACAGGGAAGAGTCAGCCGTTAAGTCTCAGAAGCAGCCAGTTGCCAAGAAAACCTTACCAGGTAAGATACATATATTTTTACAGGTTGAGGTTTTGTATCCAGTGTGATGTTTTCACAAAATTATTTTTACCTCACTAAGGAATGATTGTTTATGCACTGTGTGAAGGTCAGCAGTCTACATAAATGGCAATGTTCCTGGAATAAGGTCCGAGTCAGACAGCAAAAAACAATGAAACAGTGAACTGGACCCTATCCGGGTACCAGAAAATTAACAGTAACAAAGATAAAAGAAAAAGAAATATCAGCAAGGTAATCTCCCAGTTTTGTCAGTAACATACTAAGGTCAGCATGATGTCAGCATTGACTTCACATGTCAGCACAGTCTTAGAAAAGGGAATGTACATTCAAAATCGAAGTCAAATAAATCTAAAATATGGGCACTTTGTCTTGTAAACTGTGAACCAAATGGTATGGTAAAACAATTTCTTGATCTTTTCTTCTCAAATTTGTGATCAGCGTCAGGTAATACAAATACTACTTTCACAAATTGTGTTCTAATACCTGTACCAGGCCTAACTTCTAGTATCCAATTCCGGTCGAATTTTGTCTGCCCCTATCCATCAATATCCTTTTTTGGGGGTAAAAGTTAGCAAAATTTCATGATTTTTAGTCTTTGAGACAATTTTTAAAGAAAATAACATAACTATGGATCGCAATACACTTACTGCACGACCAAGGTATTTTGATGAAACTTACTTTACATATTTTTAATTAAAAACATGAAGAGCAAAACATTCTCCCTAATTCAACGAAGGACATGGGATTTTTTTTTTTACAAAAAGGCATTCAAAGTTTTCAGATATCCGATGGCTAGTATTGTATGATTCAATGCAAATTGGACTGTCTGTCCAAACAGGATTTACTCGATAACATATGGATGTCACTTAGTCTTGTCACCATGTCACAAATATGAATAGGAAAACACACATTTAATTTGCAATTATTTTCATTTTATGTTTTTGCATATACAAAAAAACTCAGAGGATTCACCTTTCTAAATATCAAGGAATATTGACAGCTACAGCATATTCTCTTGCACCTCTGTGATTAAAAGGAGCATAGAACAGTCTTCATCAAGCATTCTGGTTTCACAGATACAAATGATTGTACAATAAAATTAGGCTTAATTTAATTGTTGCTTCAAGAGGATCAGATTTTTTCAGAATTTTCTGCCACCTGGCAAGTGTATGAATATTCATACTCCAAAGCTGCACAATGTTTTTCAAATCTTGGTAGAAATGTTCGTTACTTGCATTGTTTTTATCGTGTATTCAAGAAGTTTTACGTAATGTTACTTACGTATTGGTCAGCATAGATTTCTACACTTTTAGCATTTTACTCTGAATTCAAATTGTAATTATTTTTTTCCTTATATTTACAGATTGGAACCAACAACCCACACATCTGGAAAGGGTTCAATTTGATGGAGAGAAGCGTTCAACCCTTTCTTCTTATACTAGGATCGCGTTTCTCTCCAAGTCAAGTATTTTTGGTTGTTGACGATCCTGCCTTAGAACAGCCCTCACTACTTAAAGCCGTTGATGTCTTTTTTAGGGCTTTTTACGTGTTTGACCTCCACTACTCTAAGCAATGTCACACCACGTTGGAATTTGTGCAGAACTTCTTTTTTCAACTCACGGACGTTAAGGGAAAAATAGTAACTTCCCTGCAGTACGAATCTTCGTACCTATCTTGAAAAGGATTGAACATGTAGTTATTGTCTCCCTTGTGTGCTAGGTATTTTTTGCTTCTTTTATTTTAGCGGGTATTTTATGTTGGTTTATATTAAGAGTTTTAAATATCACTTTCATATATATGGTAAAGGACCTTTCAAAGGAATAAATTGGTGTCAAAATCATGTTGACATATATTTTTCTATATTTGTTATTACCTTTAAAAGATTTCAGCAGTGTGTTTAAAAGCTTGATTAGTCACTTTTCAGCATACTATTGATATCTTTGAAATGAAGTAACTCATTTAATAAGACTTTCTGTGTAAATATCAGCAATATTTACATTTGTTTCAAGTCCTCATAGCTTAGTCAGCTGTAGCGTAGATATTCTGATTGCAAGATATTGTTTTACTAAGCATTTCATGTGCTTTTCAGTATTAGAGGAAAGAAAATTATTATGTTCTTTGTCCATAATACCTAAAAAATTATTTCAAGTTATGTTTATAAGTTATTAAATAGGACAAGTTTGAATGCAAGCTTTCAGTAATGCCCTATAAAATTCATGGATCGCTTGTTATGGAGGGTATACCTGCCTTTTCTTTACAAAATTTCTAAATTCATCTTGATCTAATTGAAAAAATTGCAATCTTCCCATTGTCACCTGGACGCCAACTTTTGAGTAAAATTTAAGAATCTCTGCCTTTTCATTCTCGGTGAAAGAGTGTGTTGTTCGAGTGCTTATTCCATAATTTTTCTGTCTTTCATAGTAGATCTCAGGGACTTTGTTGATTTGATATTTTTCTTGTGCATATAAAGAATTTTTAACTATTTACTTTATGTATTTTGATGTTATTTTCAAATTTAAACTTGCCAATCCTCTGTTGCAATGCTAGTATTAAACCAAGAGTCTTCCAGAGAGTTTTTATATAGGAGTAAACAAGTTGGCATAATTTCACACTTGCCATTCTTCCTTATGGGCAATTTAAGTTACTATGCAGTTTCTGAGTAAAAGTTTTAAGAAGTATTTAAAAGTCACCTTGATGGTTTTAGCATGGTTGTTTGCTAACTCTGTAAAAATTTTGGTGTATCCAAAGTTAGTATTTATTTCCAAAGTTGGAATGCCAGTGTATTTTTATGAGTTTCAGCTTAAAAGGAATATTATTTTGCATAATTTGTTGATCTCTTTAATAACATCGATTATCTGTTGTTTAATAATACAATCCTCTGTTTCATTTCTGAGAAAAGAGTGTTAAAATAAAGTAAGCTTCAATCTGAAATTTCTTGTTGTTGGTGTTTTTATTCTGATAAGATTTGACCAAGTATTAAGTAAAATTCACTATTTTAGAGTCAATTTGACCACTAAATGTGGTCAAAAGATTGACTGTTGTGTTGGTCAAAATGATTTGACCAACCTTGGATGGTCAAATTTGACCACATATGGATCGGTGCATAATTTACTACCCAGTTGGTCAATTTGACCAGTTGGCG
>JAIGNY010001733.1:0-22889 GCA_020152595.1 Chiridota heheva | reverse complement strand
TTTAATTTGATACACAAATAAAATTTGATTTGGCCAGATCTCAGATCTGGCTTAGATCAAACTTGATCTCAAAATAGTCAAGTTTGATCCAAGCCAGATCAAGTTTGAAATAATCTGGGGCTAAATATAAATTCCAGATTTGGAATTTATATCTGGGCCAGATGTGGAATTTATACCCGGCCAGATTTGGAATTTTTGTAAAGGATGGTCATAATATCTTCAAATAATTTTGGAACCACTTTGTAAATATAACATTCAAAAATTAAAACGTATTTCGAATTACATGTTATCAGCAAAGGTTTTTTTCTTAATAAGTGAGATAGCTAAATATTTTTTCATAATACGTTACAGTGAGGTATGAATTCAAGTAATCTATCATCAATCACCAGTTCTCCCGGATCACCATTCAGTGGATTGGGCACAGGTTTCAATTAAAAAAAACTCCCGCTGCAATAACTTGCATTTGTCCGAATGGATTATCGTTTTCACGAACGGATCTGCAGATTGCCTTTATTTGTGCCAATATCACCTTCGATAACATAGATATCCCATCAATGATGATACATTCTGAATCTCTTATAGTTTCTTTGATCTTTTTGAAATTTACATCAGTTTGTATTTTGGCGATTATCTCTTCGTTACATTATCTCCCATTTCGAAGGCCAAAAACACTATGTACAGTATTGCCCCCCAAAGCTGTCGCAGCAATAGATGTCGAGGCAGATACAATTCCTTTTTTTTTTTGAGACAGTTAATGATTGACTTTAGCATATAACTCTTTCCTGTTCCAGCCTGGCCAAGTAAAATGAAACTGTGACCTCTCTCTGTTGCATCGAGAACTTCTAATTCTTGCATTCTGAACTTAAAAGTTAATGTCGAAACAAGAAAACAGGTCCTCAGAATTTTTGGCCGGGGAATCGGTTTCAGTCAATTGAAAAACTAATAATGGAGTTTGTATGTACGTAATACACTGTGCTTAAACTTTTTTGTTTGTTTGTAGAAGTCATGTGCATAATCGCGGGTGTTCACAACCAATATGTTTGTTGCGTCATCGTCCGTTTGTGCCGCTTCTGTATGACTTTTTCTCCGTGCTATCTAATCACAGGGTTCATTTCTATACTCAATGACTCATTCCAAGGAATGATATACATTTCCATTTATTTATATCTTAGCATTAGGTTGTACTACAGACTTACTTAAAAAAAAAAAAAAAAACTAGTCATGTCATATTTATCTGATTTTTCAGATCAGAATTATGGCTTGCATATACATTATTGTTACATTAAAAATTTTGAGCACCAAAGGGAAAACATAAAAGTTCACTAAACTCTGCCTCAAATTGTTCCAATTGATAAATTACCAATGCTTTCTAAAATGTTCGCTTCTTAGGCTGCAGAGGTTTATGCACGTAAAAGTTGAACGACTTTGCTGCAATTAATCCTGCATTAGATTTTCTTCCCCTCGATTGACTAGATTGACCCAAGATGATAGAATTTACCGCAGAACAGTATCCATAATATGTGGGATTTGTTGCGTTTCCATTGTGCAGTCCACATTGCTGGTAGAAATGGTTTTCTACTATATCGGAATTGAATCTCGGTGGGACAATGCTTTCCATTGGGAAATTCTGCTAGGTGCATTATGCATACTTCAAGGAAGCACATGAGCAGAGATTTCATATCGTCACAGCACTCAATTGACAAGAGGCACTTCTTCCTTTTAACTTGTGGCACTTTTTCATTCGAAAGCGCTTCAAGTTTCTTCCAAGACTGGTAAAACTCTAAAACTTCTTTGAGAATCACTAATCACTGATCACTTAAATCAGTTATTGGCCTCATATCTCTAAATACTTCAACAAGTCGACTTGTGTTCTTGAGTAGTTCGATGGTACTGTCGAGATGTGCGCCATTGATGCAGCTCCCTCTATAGCATTGCATCAGGTTCAAAGCGTCGGCATTGAGCATTTTTTCGGCAAGGTGGTTCCTCATCTTCTCCGATGAGTTTGGAAACAGGTGTGTGTCTGAAAGTTTGTGATGAATCAATCTACTGTTTGTCATACGATCCCAGTGGACGGCCGATATCCAATGGGACCACAAAATAAACTTGCCATGCAATTGCAGTTTCTGGGTGTGTACCTTCTCATGGTCCCCACTTTTCATTAGCCCATTTCTGACTTTTTTAATGTTATGGGAGAAATCTTGACACATTCCAATTGTTTTCCTTCAATCGACAATATTGGCAGTTAGATATCGATTTGTAGCAGGATGTCGGACAACATGTGTATTGATGAATTGTCTGTTAGACCCTGCCCCATCCTGCAATACACAGTCAACTGAAAAAACCCCGTCGTAGAACTTGGCAATTACACCCCAAGTCATAGTGTACAGCTCAGAAGCGGATATGCCGGTTGTCGGATAATGGCATATCGGAAATCGAAAGCCAGTATGTCCCAGAAAGTAGAATTACACCACTTCGGTTGCCAGCGTCTGTTTGAGTTTACCTTGCTTCAGAGCCCTCAGATTATTACCTTCTTCGCCGCTATCTATCCAACCAACAAGTTTCATTTTGTTATCCTTTGAATCCAACACCAAATCCTCTTGGATTTTGGTCTCGTCATGGATTAGAATGCCAGCTCTTCCATCCAAGGTGATTTCAGCAGTTTTTGCACATTCATACATCCAGCAGAAGAAGTCACTTTGAGGACCTGCTTCTTGGTGGACTACATTTTTGTAACGTCTGAGGTGCCTTCCAGATGGTAGAATTAACATTTTGCTGTTCTTTAGATCTTCATAATTAAGAAGGCTTCGAACCCACAGTGATAAACAGAGACTCATTATACGCTTATCCCAACGTCGTGCTGTAGCAGACTTTGCTTCCAGAATATCTTGCTGAGCTTTCAAGATAATTTTTATTTCGTCTGTTGCATTGGGGAAACATTGGTCTAACATTGCCATCAAGTCAGCGTAGTCATCATCATCTACTTCAACCTCATATGATTGGGTCAACGAGTATAGTCTTTGGCAAGATAAGCAAACTTTAGTGTTAGACTTTCAAGTGGTAACTTGTTTGCAACAATTTGAGCGTGCAACGTCTTTTTCGTCATCGGAACCTTTTTGTATCTTTTCCTTTATATAACGATATGGAAATCCGTTGCAAAGCGATATTCTATCAACAATAGCTAAGATTCGCAGCAAACTAGCTTTCGATGGTTTAAAGCTATGATAAAATCTCCGCTTACCGAGGTCTACTTTGCGGTCCCTAACCCAAAGCTCTCACTCTGTATCATAAATCTTGACAATTTTCAGCACCATATTGCCATTAGCTGCAACATCAGTGAAAAGACATATTGTTAAGGTTTCCTCGAAATCATGGAAAGGCTGTGGTGAATGTGCACTCTCTTTGGGGGCTTATTTGGGTGTTTGCAACAGAGCCCCGATGCCCCTTGCTACGTCACTCACTGCATTTTAATGCTTCTATTTTCTTACCTCAATTATTTTGCACCTCCCCCCCCCCTCCCTCCCATCAGCCAAAAACTGTGGTTTAGCTGCTGCTCAAGTTAAAATGCTTAGTAGTATGTTCATTGCTTTTTTTCATTATAAGATTTTTGACCTGTGCATTTGGTGCACATTGAGGTGCACACTGATTTCTTGCAAAATATTGCCACAACCTTCAGATTTGCACTCTCATGACACCAAAGTTTATCATGAGATAAAATCAACAGTTTATTGTCAATGACTAATACGTCGGTGTCTGTCCCAATGACGATGGCTGGCAGCTCTACTGACTCTGCTACATCAAGTGCTGTGGACACAATTGATGAATAATCTGCACCCGCCTCAGCTTGCTTAAAGTCATCATGACACAAGCCTTTTTTTTTTGCTATGAAATATTTATTACATTGATAGACAAAGATATACCTTTGAAAAAATGTTTAAATAAAAAAAAAAACATTTTGAAAGTCCAAAAATCCAGCGAAAGCCTCACCCGAAAGTTAAAGAACACTGGTTTTCAAAACAGTGTTTATGACGTCATTAACAAAAGTTGCTTGCGAGTGTTGTTTGTTCCTACGTACTTTCCACAGTACAGACACTACGAGCTCCATTATAAATGCAATTTTTAAATTGTGACTTACTTTAGATTTTCTGATGTACCTTGAGCAGCATGAATAAAAGATGTTTTTAGTTGAATCTGTTAAAAAGTTTCAACAAGATATATAAATGAACCATGAAATACCTTCACGAACTTGTTCATTGCAGCGAGGAGTTGTTATACACATACCTCTAGGTGATCATTGCAGCAAGGAGTGGTTATACACATACCTCTAGGTGATCATTGCAGCAAGGAGTTGTTATACACATACCTCTAGGTGATCATTGCAGCGAGGAGTGGTTATACACATACCTCTAGATGATCATTGCAGCGAGGAGTTGTTAAACATACCTCTAGGTGATCATTGCATTGAGGAGTTATTATACACATACCTCTAGGTGATCATTGCAGCGAGGAGTGGTTATACACATACCTCTAGATGATCATTGCAGCGAGGAGTTGTTGTACACATACCTCTAGGTGATCATTGCAGCGAGGAGTGGTTATACACATACCTCTAGGTGATCATTGCAGCGAGGAGTGGTTATACACATACCTCTAGGTGATCATTGCAGCGAGGAGTTGTTATACACATACCTCTAGGTGATCATTGCAGCAAGGAGTGGTTATACACATACCTCTAGGTGATCATTGCAGCGAGGAGTGGTTATACACATACCTCTAGGTGATCATTGCAGCGAGGAGTGCTTATACACATACCTCTAGGTGATCATTGCAGCGAGGAGTTGTTATACACATACCTTTAAGTGATCATTGCAGCGAGGAGTTGTTATGCACATACCTCCAGGTGATCATTGCAGCGAGGAGTGGTTATACACTTACCTCTAGGTGATCATGGCAGCGGGGAGTTGTTATGCACATACCTCTTGGTGATTATTGCAGCAGGGAGTTGTTATGCACATACCTTTAGGTAATCATTGCAGCGAGGAGTTGTTATACACACACCTCTAAGTGATCATTGCAGTAAGGAGTGGTTATACACATACCTCTAGGTGATCATTGCAGTGAGGAGCTGCTATACACATACCTCTAGGTGATCATTGCAGTGAAGAGTTGTTATACACATACCTCTAGGTGATCATTGCAGCAAGGAGTTGTTACACATACCTCTAGGGGATCATTGCAGCGAGGAGTGGTTATACACATACCTCTAGGTGATCATTGCAGGGAAGAGTTGCAGTGTTATACACATACCTCTAAGTGATCATTGCAGCGAGGAGTTGTTATGCACATACCTTTAGGTGATCATTGCAGCGAGGAGTGGTTATACACATACCTCCAGGTGATCATTGCAGCGAGGAGTGGTTATACACATGCACATGGGACGAGAGCGACGTGACAACTGCTTCTTTTCTCTAATACTATTTCGCTCCGTTTTCTCTTCAATTTGCACCATTTAGTTTTATAACTTCATTTTCAGATTTTTCTCGGTGGATGGGCTTTTATTCTCGGTGGATGGGCTTTTATTCTCGTTGAGATCGTTTCTTTTCTTTTTTTCCTTTATATTTTCCCCTTCGTTCTGACCAGACTTTCACGCCCTTCGTTACTAGTACAGCGGTTCCCATATAGTGGTTCAGCGACTTTTTTTTCATTCTTTTTAGCTGCCTCGGGTCTTTTGGCCTTTGATTTTTTCTTTCAATATGACGAAGCGCTTGTGCAGTGACCTTGACCCCCTCTCCCTTCCCTGTGACCCACCTGCTACCATTATTGACCATTCTACAACCCCAATTCCAAAAATCTTAATTATTCATGCCACCAACAAGCAAGAAAAGCTATAAAAAAGTTTCTCCCTTCCTCATTCATAAAGTACTCTACGGCCTTGTCGGTACCCTCCCCAAGGTCTCTACCCTTAGATCCGGCGATTTTCTGGTGCACTGCACCAGGGACACGCAAGCCACCACCCTCCTTTCCACTAATACCTAACTCTGGTATCGACATCACAGTCACCCCCCATCGTTCCCTGAACTCCAGCAAAGGCGTCATACGCACCCGAGATCTTGCGTACTTGACTGATGACGACCTCATAGAGGAACTGGCAAGCCAACACGTTATTGAAGCCAGCATCGTCTTGTTCTAAAGAGAGACGGAGCTGAAACACCCACCAATACCATCTTTCTTACTTTCGCCACACCAACTCTCCCCTCCCACATCATTGCCGGCTACTTAAGAATCCAAGTGGCCCCTTACATTCCCAACCCTCTACGTTGTTATAATTGTCAGAGGTATGGCCACGGGAAAAACTCCTGCCACAGCCAAGCGCGCTGTGGTAACTGCGGAGCCCCAGACCATGACAACACCTCCTGCACCAACACCCCACTCTGCACAAATTGTGATGGTAATCACCCAGCCAACCATCCCTCCTTCTCGAAAGAATGCCTCACCTGGCTTCAGGAAAAACAAATCATTAAACTTAAAACCCCTAACCCCATCATAACTTACCTAGAAGCCAGGAAGCAATTCCTCGCTTCTCTTTACACCAAGCCTTCCTACTCAAACGTAGTCTCCTCTAACTCCAATACCGCCCCCCCTAACACAACAAAAACTAACTCCCATGCCCAAACCGACCTCACCTGGCTCTTCTTACCTAGTCCTAAGCCCACCACCATTTCCAACAACCCAACCACACCCAATACCCACACCACTTCCACCACCACTTCTCTCCTCAACCTCCCTTCCTACTCTAAAGCCCCCACCGGCCCCTACACCACTAATACCATCATACATCAAACTAAAACCAACCAAGCAAACATTCAACAAACCAACAAACCAACCAACAAACTAACCAACAAACCAACCAACAAATAAGCAACCCAAAAAAAACCAATCAACAAACAACCAATCAACAAACAGCCCGCCACCCAAACCCACATGCATGACACTGAAGAGAATATGGATTGTTCGATTACCAAACACACTGATCATACTTCTCGTCCAATTTTCAAAAACCAATCGTTCCCAAAGAAACAGATCCAAAGAAAAAACAAGCCAACCCAGACCCAACAGATCTTCCTGCAGATAACCCCTCGCCTCCTTATGGCATACACCACAAACTATTACAATAACACCTACAACATCATACAATGGAACATTAGGAGCCTTAAGGCCAATTCTGAAGAAATTGTCCTTCTGGCCTCCACCTTCAACCCGGTCATCTTCTGCCTACAAGAAACTTTCTTGAAAACCACCGACCATTACTCCCTCAACAACTTTGCTTGCTATCACAAACATCAAGTGGATGCCGACAGGGCCTGTGGTGGCGTCTCCATTCTCGTTGACCTTTATATCCCACAGCCCTGTTCAGTGCATACCGACCTTCAGGCCATCTGTATTTCTACCTCCTCCACAAAACTTTCACTCTTTGCAATATCTATCTCCTCCCAACACCAACATTCAACCAACCATCCTTAACAACCTCATCGCTCAGCTTCCCACCCCCTTCATCCTTCTTGGTGACTTCAACGCTCACAACCCTCTGTGGGGCTCTAATACCACCACCCCTTGAGGCAAGCTCATCAAAACGCTCTTCGTCAGCACAGCCTGTCCTTACTCAACACTAACTCCCCGACCTACCTTCATCCTGCCACAGGCTCTCTCACCTGTATTGACCTGTCTATCTGTTCCCCTAATCTCCTCCCTGATTTTAGATGGAGAGTCACTGCTGACCTCTGTGGTAGTGATCATTACCCTCTTCTTATACACTCCAACCTTCAATTCCCCACTGACCACACCCCCAATTAGAACCTCGAGAAGGCTGACTGGCCCCTTTTTGAAACCCTCTGTGCCTCACACCTCTCCCCCCATCTCCTCGAGGATGAGGATCCCATGTCTAACTTCAGTAATATCCTTATCAACATCGCCACCTGCTTAATTCCCAAAACCTCCAAGTCATCCCCAACCCCTGGTTCTCTGATGACTGCAAAACAGCCATCAAGAACAGAAAAAGGGCCCTCGTGAACTTCAAAACTAACCCGGCTACCCACAACCTCAACCTCTTTCGCTTCAGCAGTGCTAAGACCAGACACACTATCAAGGACAGTAAAACCAACACTTGGAACAACTTTATCCCTTCTCTCACCACCAAAACCCCCACTAAGAAGATTTGGAGAATGGTTAACAGCTTCCACAGCAGAGTAGGCAAATCTTCCATCTCCCATTTCTCTTGGAATGGTGACTTTCTCACCGCAAAAAAGGACATCGTTTCACCTCGCTGCCTCTTTCAGCAACATCTTGTTCTCGACTAACTACTCCAATGCTTTCAAAACCAAAAAAGCTTGCGATGAAGCCCTGAGAATCATTTTCCCCTCCGACAACTCCGAAAGCTACAACATCCCTCTCACCCTTTCTGAATTGAACCAAGCCATCGACGACGCTGGCTGCACCTCCAAGGGCCCAGATAACATCCCCTACCAGTTCCTGAAACACCTTCCCATCAAGGCCACCACTACCCTACTCACCATCTTCAACCAGATTTGTTCCTCACACTCCTTTCCCCCTATCTGGAGGACAGCTATTGTCATCCCTGTCCTTAAACCGAGAAAGGACGGTACTGACCCCCCCAGCTACCGACCCATCGCCCTCACTCTCTGTCCCTGTAAAATTATGGAAAAGATCATTAATTAGAGACTAAACTACTTCCTCGAGACCAACAGAATCCTCTCCCCTCACCAAAGCGGCTTCCGAAAACGTTGCAATACCCTAGACCAGTTAATTACGCTCGACACCGCTATCCGGGAATCCTTTGCAAAAAAGGAAGACCTCATTGCCATATTTTTTGACTTCAAGAAAGCTTTTGACACTACTTGGAAATACGGCATTACCCGCAAACTCCACACCATCGGCCTCAGAGGCCATCTCCCCATCTTTATTCAAAACTTCCTCTCACCCAGGCAGTTTCAAGTTCGTATTGGCCACACCCTCTTCAACCCGTACCCCCAAGAAGAGGGCATCCCCCAAGGCAGCATCCTCTCTCCCATTCTCTTCAACCTGAGCATTAATGACATCACGAATAACCATGGCCCCAGCATCAAACTTACCCTCTACGTGGATGACTTCACCATCTTCCACTCCTCCCCTAGCTTTCCTATTGTTAAAAATAGGCTCAAAATTAGCCTCAATCAGCTGCAAGTCTGGAGCAACAATAACAGTTTTAAATTCTCCAAAGACAAGACAGTCTGCATGCACTTTTGTGATTTCAACAATCTCCACCCCAACCCGAACTTTGTGCTCAATGGGAACCGCATCCCTAAAGTTGAAAACACAAAGTTCCTGGGTCTTACTCTAGACCCCAAGCTCACCTGCAAGTAACACATCACCAACCTGAAAGTAAAATGCAACAGCTCCCTCAACATCCTCCGACTCCTCTCCAACACCACTTGGGGAGCGAACCGCTATGCTCTCCTCAAAATTTTCAGGCTCACCATTCGTGCCAAGCTTGACTATGGCAATATTGTCTACTGTGTCGCTCACAACTCATACCTCAACCACATCAACACCATCCAAAATGAAGCCCTCAGGCTTTGTCTAGGAGCCAACAGGACCTCCCCAATCACCAGCCTTCATGTTGAAGGCAACGAACCCCCCTTTCTACTTAGATGTAGAAAGGTTAGCCTCTTCTTTGCTTTTAGAGTCCACACCAACACCCAGAACCCTGTTTACAACCTCATTAGGTACCCTAATTTCTCCTCCCTCTTTGATAGGACTAAAACCCTATCCCCTCCCTTTAGCTTACGCATTAAATCAGACCTCTTCCATCTCGGCATCAACCCCGCCACTCACGGCACCTACTCCTGGCCCACTTTTCCTCCTTGGGCCACCCCCTCGCTTCTGTCCACCTAGACCTCTCCACGTATCACAAAAGTCAAACCCACCCTAACCTCTTCATCAATCTCCACAACCAAATTAAAGACCAACTCTCAAATTACACCTCCATCTATACTGATGGCTCCAAGGAAGGCAACAAGACAGCTGCTGCTGCCACCATCCAAGACATCACACTCAGTAGCAGACTTCCTGACTACTCATCCATCTTTTCAGCCGAGGCTAAGGCCATTCTCCTAGCCCTCAACTTTACTCTCTTCTCAGCCACTTTGCCATTTTCTCCAACTCAAAGGCTGTTCTTACTTCATTACTCAATCTTAAATGGGATAACCTCACATGCCACCTTCTCCTCCGGAAACTCTTTTTTCCCACCCTCTGCAGGAAAAGTGTTCTTTCTTCTGGATACCTAGCCATGTTGGCATCTCTGGCAATGACAGGGCTGATGCAGCCGCTAAGCTTGCCCTCAACCTCCTCTCTACCCCTTTTCCAAAAACTCTCTCTGACATCAAACCGCTTATTGCTTTCCTTGTTCGTGACCGCTGGCAAACCTTATGGAACTCCCAAATTGATAACAAACTCCATGTCATCCAACCCACAATCCCGATCAAATCCACCATCAACAACCTCTCTCGTATCGACAACGTTCATATTACCCGTCTTAGAATTTGTCACACCCACCTCATTCACTCCCACCTCCATATTGGTTCCCCCCAACCCCTCTGTAACAATTGCCACTGCATCCTCACTATCCATCACGTTCTCCTTGCTTGCCCCCTGTACAACCTTCCCAGAGCTTCCCTTGCTTCCCACAACTCAATTGCCGAGTTCTCTCAGAAAAATCCTCGGAATAAAATGATCTCCTTCCTTCATCATGCTTCCCTCGACAACCATATTTAATTCTCCTCTTCCACCTCCTCTCTACTTTGTTTTTGTTTCACCCATGCACCTCCTCACTCGATCACAGGTTTCTGACTTTTGTTCTTGAATTTCTCTCATTCTCCCCCTGTTTTCTTTCCTACCTACCTCTAAAATGATCTGACCTCTCAGGCACAATTTGACCCTTGTTGTCGTGGTGCCGTTAAGACCTCATCAAACCAAAACAATCTAGTGGATCATTGCAGCGAGGAGTGGTTATACACACACCTCTAGGTGATCATTGCAGTGAGGAGTTGGTATTCACATACCTCTAGATGATCATTGCAGCGAGAAGTTGTTATACACATACCTCTAGGTGATCATTGCAGCGGGGACTTGTTATGCACATACCTCTAGGTGATCATTGCAGCGAGGAGTTATTATACACATACCTCTAGGTGATCATTGCAGCGAGGAGTGGTTATACACATACCTCTAGGTGATCATTGCAGCGAGAAGTTGTTATACACATACCTCTAGATGATCATTGCAGCGAGGAGTTATTATACACATACCTCTAGGTGATCATTGCAGCGAGGAGTGGTTATACACATACCTCTAGGTGATTATTGCAGCGAGAAGTTGTTATACACAACCTCTAGGTGATCATTGCAGCGGGGACTTGTTATGCACATACCTCTAGGTGATCATTGCAGCGAGGAGTGGTTATACACATACCTTTAGGTGATCATTGCAGTGAGGACTTGTTATACACACCTCCAGGTGGTCATTGCAGTGAAGAGTTTTTATAAACACACCTCTAGGTGATCATTGCAGTGAGGAGTTGGTATACACATACCTCTAGGTGATCATTGCAGCGAGGAGTTGTTATACACATACCTCTAGGTGATCATTGCAGTGAGTTGTTATACACATACTTCTAGCTGATCATTGCAGCGAGGAGTTGTTATACACATACCTCTAGGTGATCATTGCAGCGAGGAGTGGTTATACACATACTTCTAGCTGATCATTGCAGCGAGGAGTTGTTATACACATACTTCTAGGTGATCATTGCAGGGAGGAGTTGGTATACACATACCTCAGGTGATCATTGCAGCGAGGAGTAGTTATACACATACCTCTAGGTGATCATTGCAGTGAGTTGTTATACACATACCTGTAAGTGATTATTGCAGCGAGGAGTGGTTATACACATACCTCTAGGTGATTATTGCAGCGAGGAGTGGTTATACACTTACCTCTAGGTGATCATTGCAGCAAGGAGTTGTTATGCACATACCTCTAGGT
Organism: Chiridota heheva; assembly: GCA_020152595.1. Taxonomy (NCBI): domain Eukaryota; kingdom Metazoa; phylum Echinodermata; class Holothuroidea; order Apodida; family Chiridotidae; genus Chiridota; species Chiridota heheva. The sequence continues at coordinate 10,796 of JAIGNY010001733.1, read as the reverse complement.
AATCATTGCAGCAGGGAGTTGTTTTGCACTTACTGTAGCTCTAGGTGATCATTGCAACGAGGAGTGGTTATACACATACCTTTAGGTGATCATTGCAGCGAGGAGTGGTTATACACATACCTCTCGGTGATCATTGCAGTGAAGAGTTTTTTACACATATCTCTAGGTGATTATTGCAGCGAGGAGTTGTTATACACATACCTTTAGGTGATCATTGCAGCGAGAAGTTGTTATACACATACCTAGGTGATCATTGCAGCGAGGAGTGGTTATACACATACCTGTAGGGGATCATTGCAGGGAGGAGTGGTTATACACATACCTCTAGGTGATCATTGCTGTGTAGAGTTGTTATACACACCTCTAGGTGATCATTGCAGTGAAGAGTTGGTATAAACACACCTCTAGGTGATCATTGCAGTGAGGAGTGGTTATACACATACCTCTAGGTGATCATTGCTGTGTAGAGTTGTTATACACACCTCTAGGTGATCATTGCAGTGAAGAGTTGGTATAAACACACCTCTAGGTGATCATTGCAGTGAGGAGTTGGTATACACATACCTCTAGGTGATCATTGCAGCGAAGAGTTGTTATAGACATACCTCTAGGTGATCATTGCAGTGAAGAGTTGGTATACACATACCTCTAGGTGATCATTGCAGTGAGGAGTTGTTATACACACCTCTAGGTGATCATTGCAGTGAAGAGTTGGTATACACATACCTCTAGGTGATATTTGCAGCGGGGAGTTGTTATAGACATACCTCTAGGTGATCATTGCAGCGAGGAGTAGTTATACACATACCTCTAGGTGATTATTGCAGTGAGTTGTTTTACACATACCTGTAAGTGATCATTGCAGCGAGGAGTGGTTATACACATACCTCTAGGTGATCATTGCAGCGAGGAGTGGTTATACACTTACCTCTAGGTGATTATTGCAGCAAGGAGTTGTTATGCACATACTTCTAGGTGATCATTGCAGTGAGGAGTTGCTATACACATACCTCTAGGTGATCATTGCAGTGAGGAGTTGCTATACACATACTTCTAGGTGATCATTGCAGTGAAGAGTTGTAATACACATACCTCTAGGTGATCATTGCAGTGAGGAGTTGCTATACACATACCTCTAGGTGATCATTGCAGCGAGGAGTTGTTATACACATACTTCTAGGTGATCATTGCAGCGAGGAGTTGGTATACACATACCTCCAGGTGATCATTGCAGCGAGGAGTGGTTAAACACATACCTCTAGGTAATCATTGCAGTGAGGAGTGGTTATATACATACCTCTAGGTGATCATTGCAGTGAGGAGCTGTTATACACATACCTCTAGGTGATCATTGCAGGGAGGAGCTGTTATACACATACCTCTAGGTGATCATTGCAGTGAGGAGTGGTTATACACATACCTCTAGGTGATCATTGCAGTGAGGAGTGGTTATACACATACCTCTAGATGATCATTGCAGCGAGGAGTGCTTATACACATACCTCTAGGTGATCATTGCAGCGAGGAGTGGTTATACACATACCTCTAGGTGATCATTGCAGCGAGGAGCTGTTATACACATACCTCTAGGTGATCATTGCAGCGAGTTGATATACACATACCTTTCGGGGATTTTTATGAAATGTAATAATAAATTCCTAAAATTGCTCATAACAGCTTTAAAGGAATATTCATTTTAACATATATAATAGAGGACTATTAAAGAAGCAATTTGGTGCACAAATCATGTTGATATCTTTTTCCCTTTAAGAAATTATTGCATTTTAAAAGTGTCCACACAGATTGGAGTCCAGGGGAAAATTAAGACTCACATACTCAGACGATTTCTTGTTTTAAGTTTTAAACGTATGTGGGTGGAGTATGTATCCATATTCATCCCAGTTGTCCAATCCAAGAATTAGCATCCTGCTGAGTCAGGTGGAGATGATTCTGACATCTAGACGATTCAGGTAGTTAAGCTCTTCAGCAATGCTAATACTCATTTTACAGCTGAGTGGACTGGAGCAAGTAGAGTGAAGTGTCTTGCTCAAGGACACAATACAGCGCTCGCGGCGAGATTCAAACCTGGTGCCTTCTGCCTACGAGCAAGACTCCTTAACCACTGCACCTCTATGATTATTGGGGTAGAATTCCCATAAATCTCTAATATACTGTAAATAGTACATCCAATCAGTTTTGTCAGAAATAACGTTATTAAGGTCTCTCGCTGTCCCCCACTTTATGGACATTGACATCAAACTGTCAACATTTATACCATGCTACTGTATCCAAAATTTCACATCCTTTGCTGATTTAGATGATGACCTGAGAATCATGCATGTTGTCAACATCATCCCAACATGGGGTGGGAATGGGGAGGGGGGCTGTGGACATTTCATGATTCTGATATCCAGCTGAGTCAGGCATGATTTAGATGCATCTATGATTTAAACAGTACATTTGACATTCCATATCTCTGCCTGACTAAGATCGGTGTCCAGCCAACTGGAGGGAGGAGTGTGGGGGAAGGGGATCGTAAGGCCATGAACATAACTAAGTATACAAAATTTATATTGTCACAGGAAAGTAACGTTGTCCTACAGTATGTCCAAAACTGTCATTCTGAGATAATCACATTTTAAGTTCTTAATTCTGCATAAGTTTAACATTTTTGGTTAAAATTGGCTAAGATGGATATAAGATGCATATTAATAGAGCCTATGTAAGTATTTACTTCAAGTTATACCTTACTTTTCATGCTATAAATATGCAATCTGGTCACATGACCTGATTCTAACGCACTTCTAACCGACCTTAAAAATGTAGTTACCAGCCCAGTCCTGACCTCCATATAACCTCTACTAACCCTCACTCTTTTTCAGCGTGTTGTTTTCACAATATTGCTGGAACTGGTCAAAATTTCTTTTATAAAATTAACCTTTCTTTAACAATTTTCCCCTTTACAGCTTCTACCAGGCAGGTTTTTACACTGCTCTATCTTATCCGGTTCGCCTTTTCAAGTCTTCTGAGGTAAGACGAAGTAGCCATGGGTCCGGGATTTCTTCGGTCCAACTCACAGGACTTTCCCGTGTAGCCTACAGAGTGTTTTTGTCTCCATCCGTACAAAGCGGTGGCTAGTTTGAGAGTCCCACTCTCACAGCAGGTGTTTTTAGGCCCTAGAGCACCAGGTGTGCCTGTCTAGTGGACCTCTTGCCCCTGGGTTTAAGTTATTTTCACCCTTGGCCCGCCCTTCCACGAGGAGAGCCTAGCATTATACTATGCATTGTATTAACATGTTAGGATATCCTAAGTACAGGTTCTTGTATTCATTAGTCAATTTCTTCAATCGATTTTGACGCATGTGTATTGGGTCGATGTCACCACAGGGTGTTCGAGGAGTCGGTTTCTTACAGCTTCAAGGAGCTACACTTGTTACAAGAGAGACTATATTTTATTTAACGTTACCAGTAAATATCGTGCGTTTGTTTTTCTCGCATATAATTAAGACAAAGTTTTTAATTTTCAAGCCTGAGTTTTGGGCCGTTGGAGAGACCTTGAGGGGGTCTCCCCGACGTCCTTTGCACAGAAGATCTAATCTTTTCTTTTTATCTCCACAGACGCCAAGTTACTCAGTGGTTCATGTTTTCCACGCTATCCCTACGCTATTAAAAAAATTACATTCGGTGCATTTTCTCGGGTTTCTAGAATTTTTCAGATACAAATTTTTCTGATAATTTTTTTTGATGTAGTAAATTGCTGTGGCTTTATTAACTCTCTATGTTTGACGAAGGGTTGTAGGTACATCCCCAGTAAGGGCATCTTGGTGTAAGTGCATATGTATGCATTCATATCTATTTTTACTTTTCAGAAAAACGCCAGGAGGTGATATAAATCAATTATAGTCTCAGAGTTTCTACTTTTATGCGAGGGCCATCTTCTCGATAGATTACTGAGATATGGAAGCCTGTGTTTGTAGTTTACTTTGTTAACTTTTTCCTGATTAACCCCCTGGAGGCCTCTGACTCGATAGGTTACTGAGTCGGGAGGGCCACTGGTGTGGGACGTAAGTTGCGTGAGTCTATATTGATTAGCTAAGTGGCGTCCTAGACGTCACTTAGAATAAACCACTATAAAGAAGCGCCCCCTTCTTGTTAAGATTACTGAGTTGTGGGAGGCGCAGATTTTTAGTGGGTAAACCCTTTGTACACCGCTGTGGTCCATGATAGGGACCGGTAGGGCCACGAAAAAGCGGCGCCTAAAGAGGTTATACGTGAGTCACAAGTGATTTCACGGGTCCTTTTTGGTTGTATGGCTCCTGTGATTGGATCCATATGGTTCCACGGCCTGTGTTCACGGCTCCAAATGGGTCCATGACGGTTCCATATGGGTCCATTGACCGGTTCCATGCTGCTCCAGGGTGCGTGTTTACCGCTCCATATGGGTCCATTATACGGCTCCACAGCCCGTGTTTACGGGTCCGTGCGGGGCATTGGACGGCTCCACAGCCCGTTTTTACGGGTCCATTGGACGGCTCCACTGCCCGTGTTTACAGGTCTGTACAGGTCCATTAGACGGCTCAATGGCCAGTATTTACGGGTCTGTTGGATGCCCGGATGGTTCCATACGGCTCTGTGGCCCACGGCTCCATACAGCTCCTGTGAACGGGTCCGTATGGCTCCATAGTTTTGTAACGGGATAGTGTACACCGTACGATTAACCCGGAAATACACCCACTAGCTACGAAGCTACGCGGTCAAGTGACAAGTGACAATCTTCGCAAGAAGTATAGCATCATGAGAGCTATTTTCTTCTTGGTCCCATAGCCATTAGCAAAGCAGTTCCACGGCCGTGTGAACGCCATTAATAAGATTGTCCGCGTTGAACGTTACCGTTCTACAATTATTTTCACCAATATCATGGACATGGAGGACAGCTCCCCGAGTGTTGGTGCATTACGCACCCAAGATGTCCCGCAATGTGTCACGTGTAAACGCTTCTCTAAACCGTATGACTCCGGAGAACGGGTCCGTATGGCTTTTTAGTTTTGTAACGGGATAACATACACCGTACGATAAACCCGGAAATAGACCACTAGCTACGAAGCTACGTGGTCAGATGATAAGTGCAATCTTCACAAGAAGTATAGCATCACGAGAGCTATTTTTTGTTTGTTTCTGTAGCCATCAGTTACGCAGTTCCGCAGCCATGCGAACTGCCTCAGTAAAATTTTCTGCATGGAACGTTACAGTTCCGCAATATTTTTCATCAATATCATGGACACAGAGGACAGGTCCCCAAGTGTCGGTGCCTTACAGGCCCAAGACGTCCCGCGATGCGTCTCGTGTAAACGCTTCTTTTAGTTACGCTCCGGTGATATCCAAAAGAAAAAACCCGTGTACACCGCTGTGGACCACGGTTCTGCGAAGGGACCTGTAGGCCCACAAGAGGCGGCGCCCTAAGGGATTATACGTAAGTTACAAACTTTTTTACGGCTCGTTATAGAGCCATTGGATTACTTTCATGGGTTCATATGGGTCCGTATGGCTCCGGTGATTGGTTCCGTACGGTCCAATGGCTTGTTTCCACGACCCTGAAGGGTCTGTAACACGGCCCTACGGCTCCGTACGGGTCATGGGACGGCTACATACGGGTCCGTACAGTTTCGTAACCAACGACTTGGTTCCATACGGCTCCGTACGGCTTTTAGCCGGGTAACGTACAACGTACAACAAACCCGAAAATAGACCCTTTAGCTATGAAGCTACATATTCAGGTGATAAGTAACAATCTTCACAAGGAGTAGAGCTTCACAAGAGCTATTTTCTTCTTGTTACTGTAGCCATCAGCTATGCAGTTCCACGTCCATGTGAGCTACCTTAGTAAGATTTCCGCGTTGAATGTCACGGTTCCGCAAAAGATTTCACCAGCATCATGGACGCGGAGGACATGTCCCCAAATGTTGGTGCGTTACGCACCCAGGATGCCCCGCGACGCGTCGCGTGTAAGCGCTTTCTTAGGTTACGAAGCTTGGTGGTCGGGTGATGAGAAAATTATCTTCACGAGAGGCATAACATCACGAGAGCTATTTTTTTAGGAGTACCACAACTTTACCGGCCCTCTGAACGGCTCCGTACCGGTCCCTATGGCTCCAAGACATGAGTTCCCGAGTCCGGGACACAGCTTTACAGGTCCATACAGTTCCGTAGCTACACTCTACAAGCCCTTACGGCTCTGTTGTGTGGCCTTGTATAGGCCCTCATGCTCTCAGAGCCTAGCCTTATACGGCTCTGGTGAACGGGCCGTTACAGCCCCCACAGGACCTACACGGGATAACGTACAACGTACGATAAACGCGGGTAACACAACTTCAGGATAATGCAACCGATTGCTGCGTGCTACAGAGTTCCGTGGTTGTCATTCTTACCGGGACGCGTATAGCGTTCGACGGCAGTCTCCCACATGTAGCCACTGGCTACGCTGCTCCGTGGTGAACAGATACAAACGGAGTTTTTGGTGGTACGCGACCAGTAGCCAGGAGCTACAGAGTTCTGCGGTTGTTATTGTTACCGGGACACGTACTGGATATGACTTACTGAGTCCCCCTCTTCCCCACGCAGCTACCAGCTTCGTAGCTCTGTAGTGAAACAGAGTTTATGGTTCATATAGCTTGCGTAGCACGTGAACTACTTGGTATCCCATACGGCTCCAGTATATTTTTAGCTATTCCAACAGGAATGCGTACCAAGTACCACTTTACTCAGCCACTTTACTTTAGCCACTTACTCAGTGGAACCGTGGTGAATAGAAATATACTGAGGTAACGACTCATGTAACAGATGTAGTACGTTAACACTATCATAGACCCAGACGGTTCTTTTGTACTGATAGCTATTACATAAGGGACATGTACCAGTACGGCAGTAGTCCCCCTCGTGTAGCCACTAGCTTTGTTGCTCTGTGGTTAACAGAGGCAAACTGGGCGGACGGCTAGTGGAACTTACTTGTCACGTTGACGCCTTTGTAGATCCATAACGGCTCTATACTACTTAACAGGGACATGTACTGAGTACGGCGTTAGTCCCCCCTACGAGCCACGAGCTTCTCAGCTGCGTGGTGAAGGGTGTTTAACGGGATTAATGGCCCATGTAATATACGCAGGACTTTAACTCTTTCGTGATTTCTACCCCAGTGCTTGGGTTAACGACTCATACAGTTGACGTAGTACGTTAAACCCGCTGTAAAAATTAACTCCATGAAGGATACTTTTCTTGACATAGGTGGCCTTTTGATAGACAATCTCACGATCGGGGTAGCTATTAAAAACAATAATTCATACTATAACACCTTCTTAAAGCAGTTCAACGCGGCTTTCGGCTTCACGGCCTCTTAGTTAACTACCCGTACAGACATACAGTATTAGTTTTCTCCACATTCGTAGCCATAAGCTCCGCATTAGTTGTTCTGCTCCTTAAGTTTCAAACAGTCAGACCCAACCTGATACATAAACCAAGTCGGGTCAGATTTTTCTTCTTTAATTTCTTTATTCTGAAAACATTAGTTGTTGTGGAAGTTGGTGCTGAGTATCATATTAGCAATGGATGAAGTCCTTATTGTGTGGTTATTTTAATTAAGATAAAGTGGTTTCACTATTTGCTACAGTAAGTTTGTGGTCATGATTTGCTGGAACAAATTTTTAAGGAGAGTCCTTCTCCTTAAAAAAGTCATGGCAGTTCCAAGTTTGTAACTATACGTCGTACGTTAACACCTTTTCCAATCTTTATAGACAAGTTTCGCTGTTTATAAGAGTAGCCTAGAGTTCCGCGGTTCCGCAACTGCTACAGTTTTCAGACACCACTTAGGAGCCGTAGACAATGACTTCTGGCTCCGCGGTCTTACGACTCAAAAGCGTCTTGCAGCTACATAGCCTTACACTGTTAGCAGCCTGTTTTGTATACGTTTTATATTAATGGCCTGCCTTTTAATTCGCTAACCATTGGTTTACTTCAGTAAAGCTTAAACAAACTTTGCTCAGAGTCAGCAGTCTTATCTACCACGTTGTTCCTCAATCACCGGGGCTCCACAGCTCCGCTGTTGTACGAGTCTTTTACAGAGTTAAAGTGTACGACGTACATTAACCCTAAGTTAGAATAAACTAACAGTGCTATCAGCCTCAATGACTCTTCCCACTCAAGGGCACTTCACCCTGGGCATTTCGCCGACGTTCCGCATTTCGCTCATTTCTCTCTCCTTGTTCTCTCCACAACGGAGCAGGTCCCGGAGTAGGGACAGAAAGAAGCTGGAAGCTCTAATGTGAAGAATTTTAGTTCCATCCATGGGAGGATGTTTCCTTCCTTCATGGACCTCTTTACGTCCAGACTTCCGTCTTGGATCACACAGGCCGTGGAGGAGAGACTGTTGCCTCCCACACACCACTGGCCATCAGCGACCGATGCGTCTTTTCGACACCCTTAGACTTGGCGAGTCATGGAGAGGACGGTGTTGAAGTCTACCCTCGGGCTGAAGATGGTCTCATTCAGTACCTCTGTTTTGCACGTTTAGTCAGAGACCACCCCTGTTTGGTGGTGGTGCGGACGCTCCCACCTGTTGTGAGGAACGAAGCTTCCACCCGTCAGACTTTCACCGTCAGTGCCGACGGATGCGTCTTGGTCGAGGTAGAGGCATATTTCATGTGACCCCCTATGACAGAAACTTGGACAGGTACTTGGCCTTTAGTATGCCGGGCATTTTTCACCTTTTACTACTGAGCAAGGCAGTTCAGATTTGTGCCGATTTTACACCACTGTTGTGGTCTCCTTTTCGGACAGAGAGGAACGGACTCCCAAGAGTTTGTGGAATCCTTCCTCTCATCTCGGCGCAGGACGAACTATTGCCAGCCTTAAAGCCACTCACCTCTGACTACAAGAACATGATCACAATCGTCTTGCTTCAGTGGAACCCCCACAGGATGGGCGTGCTTCCCATAGGTGACCAGAGCGATCAGGACCTTATTCGGTCTCCCGGACGTAGGTCTGTCCGCATCCGTGGACAATCGCAAGCTATCAATTTTTTGCGTCTCTATCTCCTGACCTGCGGGTTTTGGGGTAGACGCATTTACTTTTAATGGGACTCACTATGTGAGCTACGTTTTCCGCCTTTCACGCTAGTACCGAGTATGCTAAGCAAGGCGACGTACGACCGATAGCGCCCACTTGGCCCGGCCAACTGCGGTTTCCTCAGCTGCTCAAGACCTGTTCATGGAACGGCCACGGTATTCACTCGGGTTCGAGGCATAGCCCCATTCACGGGATTTCTCGTGCCACCATTCGAGAAAATGCATGTTGCGGGTCTTTTCCCTCGTTTTTTGCCTGACTTACTTTGCGAAGTTCGTGTTACCCCGCTAAATTTTGCTCTAATGCAGTCATGAGCTAACGAATTTTTCCCCGGTCCGGGAATTCTTTAATTCGTTTCAGCTAATACACGCTTTGTTCCCAATCGTATTTTACTAGCCGGTTCCGTCTCGTGGACGAACCCGGTGCATTTGTGGCGTTATTGTAGATACTACTATGATATTCATATCGTGTCCAAATGTTCTTCCGGTTGGCATGTTTTCCAAGTTTCTAAATCAGGTTCATGCGATGTTTGCCTCAGTTACTGTTAACGAATAGTGCCTTGTTGGGTTTGACTGTAACTAGAAGTAGTTTACTATGTTTTAGTACTTCCCACTCTGAGGTCTTTCCGCCTCTAAGAGGAGAAGGAATTTAATCCTTTAAGCGGGATAAGATTAGTGAGAGTTTTAGTACCAGCCTTTAGAAAATTGTGCTGCAACCTGAACTCCCTTCCTTCCTATCCTCGGTTGCAATCTGATTACATATTTGTAGCATGGAAGGTAAGGTATAACGTGAAGTAAATTTACCCCGCTAAGCGTAGCGGGGATATTTACGAGAGTTATACTTACCTTCCATGCATCCCGGCCCGCCTCTCTTCTCGTGGAATGTTAAGTGAGGGTTAGTAGAGGTTATATGGAGGTCAGGACTGGGCTGGTAACTAAGTTTTTAAGGTTGGTTAGAAGTGCGTTAGAATCAGGTCATGTGACCAGATTGCATATTTATAGCATGAAAGGTAAGTATCACTCTTGTAAATATCCCTGCTATGCTTAGCGGGGTAAATTTATTGGTAATATCGTTAACAATAAGGTTATGCCCATTTTTGGATCTTAAATGGACTTGGGCCAATTTTGAATGCCAGATATTTTATGTATATTAATTTTGGGGAAATCAATAAAGACCTATGTCCATAATCTTTTTTATAATCCCATTGATCCATTAATAAATCTATTCACATGAATATACAAATAGTGACTTAATGATTGAACCACTTGATTTTGGAAAAGAGGTTAGAACAATAATTTAGGTGTAGAATATCGATGAAATTAGGAAAACTTAATTTTTCCACACTAGTTGCCATGGTAACAGGCTATAAACAGGGATCTGGTTGTTAGAAAATAATTGATGAAGCGAAATTACACCCCTGTGCAAAGTAAATATATTCCATTTAGGCCTCCCTATGAATATACCTTGCTTTTGCCCACTTCACCAAAAGTGCTGCCCAAATATTTTCAATTTTGTTTGTCTTTATGGAATGAAAACAGTCCTTTGTCCTAATGGAATTAAGTAATGCTATGTCTGGGGCATAGTGTTAACCTGTAAAGGACTAAATAGCTATGTTAAAAAAGAGACGGCGACAAGCAATGTGTGAGATGTTGGACATGACAATAGAGCTTGATTTATTATGTACAG
>JAIGNY010001732.1:0-24102 GCA_020152595.1 Chiridota heheva | reverse complement strand
CATTCTGTACACTAATTATGGCATGTCTGCAGTGTACGGTTAATGAGAAATTGTGAGAATAAGCATTTCATAGCAATTTCACATCAAGCTCCGCCCACCATGCAAATTAATTAAATGAGATCTGCAAACAAGGTAGAGATGTGCACAATACCTAATAGCAGTAGCATTGCAAGTATTACATAAAACTGACATATGGTTGCTAAACTATTACAATTTCAAGAATTTAAAATTTAGCCACGCCCACTCATTAATTTGCATGGTATCATCACCAAAAATGACAGGGTTCTTGTACTCCATATAAGTATCCTGTGTACTAAATATGACAAGTCTGCAGTGTATGACTTATGAGATATCATGAGAACGAGCTAGCCACCACACACCAACACACATACATGTTTGCACACACGCCAAAGCGACTGCAAAGGTTCCCAATGCCGTTGGCATTGGAACCGATAACTAGAATAAGTACTAACAGAATCAAAACATTTCTTTGAACAAAGATTCTAAAATGTAATCTAATGCACTCCAATTCTAAGATACTTGCAATTGTTCCTAAGGTTTGAGTTTTAAGCTCCCTAAAAGCAACTAGATGATTGCAATGAACTGATTTGCTACATTAAAACATTTGTATCCCTTCTCGGTCAACACACCAAGAACTGGTATTGAAATCTCCACAATTAACCTCAAGCAACCAGTTTATCATTTAAAAATAAAGATTCGTAAACTAAATTCTTGTGCAGATTATGAAATTTCAGTGTTTGTAATGCAATGTGTACATTTAGATGCTCAGATGTAGTAATAAACTGCAATGTGTACATCTAGATGCTCAGATGTAATAATAAACTGCAATGTGTACATCTTGATGCTCAGATGTAATAATAAACTGCAATGTGTACATCTAGATGCTCAGATGTAATAATAAACTGCAATGTGTACATCTTGATGCTCAGATGTAATAATAAACTGCAATGTGTACATCTTGATGCTCAGATGTAATAATAAACTGCAATGTGTACATCTTGATGCTCAGATGTTATACTAAACTGCAACGTGTACATCTTGATGCTCAGATGTAATAATAAACTGCAATGTGTACATCTTGATGCTCAGATGTAATAATAAACTGCAATGTGCACATCTTGAAGCTCAGATGTAATAATAAACTGCAATGTGTACATCTTGATGCTCAGATGTAATATACTGCAATGTGTACACCTTGATGCTCAGATGTAATAATAAACTGCAATGTGTACATTTTGATGCTCAGATGTAATAATAAACTGCAATGTGTACATCTTGATGCTCACATGTAATAATAAACTGCAATGTGTACATCTTGATGCTCAGATGTAATAATAAACTGCAATGTGTACATCTTGATGCTCAGATGTAATAATAAACCGCAATGTGTACATCTTGAAGCTCAGATGTAATACTAAACTGCAATGTGTACATCTTGATGCTCACATGTAATAATAAACTGCAATGTGTACACCTTGATGCTCAGATGTAATAATGCAATGTGTACATCTTGATGCTCAGATGTAATAATAAACTTGACGAGACAAAAAAAAAAAATTGTGCGTGAGAAAAAGCAACAAAACGCACATCCAATAATTAGACACTGTTATGAAACATTACAGTTGAAGTCAAAGAATCTAAATTACTGTATATACCTCTGTTTCCACCATGTTGATTCTATCCTTCCTCATGCTCTCCACAAATCCAAACACATCAATGGTTTTCTTCTGCCTCATTACATCAAGCAGATGATACAAAGCAATGAATGTACCAGTTCTGCCAATGCCATTGCTGCAAATAGAAGGACAACCAATACAGAAAACATGGGTTGTTTTTATATTAACCAAAGGTTTTTGTTTCAGAAATATCAAGAGGTTAGAAAGATGGAGCAAATGTAGCTTTTCTCTCAAGCATTGTTATACATGGATACATCTTTTTACGCACAACATTACAATGTCCTGACAGACCTAGATTGGAAACATCATTCAAATCATAAAATCAACCTGACATGTGAGCTTAAAGAGTAGCAATTCCATTTGTAGAAACAAAACATCAATTAAAAAGCTTCATACTTGCAGTGAACAAGAATATAACTTGATTGGGCAGGTTTTGCTGGAAGGGTCATTTTCATTTTGCCAATTAGGGACAGTATTGATGAACAGTGAGGTAACCCTGCATTCAGCCAGTTAGACACGTGAAACTGATGGATTGTCCGCACTTCATTGCCCTGGAAGATCAAAAGATTTGAAATGTATGATTTATGGAAGATTTTTGTAAGTATAAAAGAGGCATTTACAAACAATCAAACTGCTTAACAAGTCACAGCCACCAACAACTAACTATGCAATACTCAAACAAATTCTTGTAGCACGCCAGAATAATAAGGACAAGGGATTTGGTGTAGATACATCCCTGTAATGAAAAAGGATTTAATAACCACAAAATCTGGCAACTTGTGTGTCAGAAAGTTACATATCAAGACGTAGTTGCATCATGGTAAATTTTACCTAATAAGGTTAGATATTGTTGCTATTATTTATGACTATTATCATCTCATAATTATGCTCTCACTGTCTCAATTCATATTCCTGTACAAATCACATATAAATCTTTTGCCCCACTTATCATGATTTAACCATTAAAAATTCCTTAATGTACCTGCTTTGCTTCAAAGACTCTTTGGGTGTATTCTGGATACTTTATCTCTTCCATCAAGGTCACATTAAGGTTTTGAAATACCAGAGATGAATTTGTATGAGGCGGCCAGTACATCAAACAGAGTTCCTTTCTATTCTCAAAGAGATCTGTAACCATAGCAATATGTTGTATCTTCTTGATCCAGATAAGATTCCAGAAGTTATTCAATGAAGCAGTCATAGGACCTTATGTTGGGGAAGAAGAACATGGTAAAAATGTACAATAAGAAATGATATTCCAACTAGTTACTGGACAATTATTATTGGGATGGCTGGTTGATTTTCATTTTTGATTTATACACAATTTAATATCAAGATTGGAATTGCAACAATATGAGTCCTTCGTCATCAGCTATACGTGCCGCATTACGCAATTGGGCTGATTTAAAACCTGACCATGAAATACTACTCAGGAGGAGCCACCTGTTATCAAATGTTTAGGAGATTTTCATGGTACAAGACTCAAATTACAGTCACTAACTATTTAACCGAACACTGACTATCTTGATAATGCAAGAATCACAGGAACATTTAAAATTTCATGGTTGCTTTGAAGAGAACATTGTACAGCTTTTCTTTCTGCATTTTCACAGAGAAATAGCAAAAAATAAGTTTCAGTTTGTCAGATTCAATTAGAAAAAGACTTGGAAAGTTGCATAAAGCATTTGACAGTTGCATGTCCTGTAGCTGGTAAAGGAGTAGTGAAAGTGGGTAATGATGGCATGATGATATAAAATGAGTTTTAAAATATTCCTTTTTGGTAGATTGCGCATAAAAAGTAAAAAGCTACTGCAGAATAAAACAAATTTTAAACAGAGATGCAAAAGAAAGACATTAACTTCACATTGGGTTTTAGACAAACTTTAGTGGGATTTTTTTTAATTTTTAGACAGTTTCTTCATCTCAATGAAAAGTTCTACATAACAATACAAATTCCCACGCCACTCATAATATGCCTTGCAATCATATAATACCTCTGTTGCACCTGCTGAACTCTGGCTATTTGATTTCTCCATCTTCTTCTCATGAATCCACATCATCACCATCCCACCTTCTACTCTATCAAACACTCCCAATCCTAAGCATTACAAGCATTTACCCTACCAACCTTACCCCATCCAACTATCATCCTACATCAACCGTACATGCCTCATTCACCAACCATCCATCATTTACCAACTATACTCCATTTCCCTATCATCATCATCATCATCCATGGCTAACGGTTATGGTTGGTCCCATATAACCTAGTACCCACGCACCTGCTAGACATCATCTCCTCCACTGACCATATTGTAACTAAACTAACTACAAACATTATCTTAACCTCAAGTCACGTTCCCTTCCTGCATTTCACCCCAGCTTTCTACTTCCCTCATGATAATCATTTATAAACATAAAAACACAAGCCCCTTCCTTGCCTTTAATTTCCTAAATCCCCCCAAACACCTATTCGACTTAATATTTAGGGCAATCTATCCATTAAAGTCAATGAATGCTCATTTAGACAAAATCTTAAGTAACAAAAATCTATTATGTATAACCTCTATTCAAGAGACCAACTATTGTATAACTTTCTTTGCATACGAGGATTATTGATTTCAAGTTCTATTTAAGGTAGAGGTTCTATTCTTAGATGATCTTTTGTACCAGAAAAGCATAATTTGAATTGCTATTTATATAAAGAATGTATTATTTCAGCTTTTTGTGGTGACTCTCCATTATATATATATTTCTTTTCAAGCAAGACACTGCTTAGAATGCTACACCAAGAATATTCCCACACCAACAAAAGCATATTCAGAATAATAAAGCTTGAAGCAATAAAACAAGGCTGGAATTGCACATGACATTTGTAGATATAGCCCACTTGATCTGCTTATATACTGTAGCTGGTCAGGTTCACGGCATACATTCATAGGATCGGTATACTTAATGATATCCTTTTTTTCACTCTCTTCGAAAATCTACTAGTGATAAATATGATTTAAACTTAGCAATAAAAGATAAATCTTGGAAATTTGTATCACTTGCATGAAATAATGTTCTTTTCCAGTAGAATGCACATACAATTGAATAACAGAGTTGCTAGGTTATGAAAAAGGTATGGTACACATAGAAAATCACTTTCATAGATCCCAGCAGAGAGCCCATTTCACCTTTTCAAGCATTGTGAATCAGGGTGCAAGACTTGGCATTTAAATTAGTAAAGAGTAGCCTTACTTTCAGCTGCAATAAATGCCTTCCTGTTGGCAGAATCCTTTAGAACAACAAAATCAAAGTTACCAACATCTATACTGCACATTTCAAACATGATGAAAGTGGTATTTGTTCTTATATACCAATGTTTATACACAACAGTTGATGTATTTCACATTACATGACATCACATGGTGATGTAAAACAATGTGTACTCTACCTGAACAATAATTCTTGCCATGATTTTTCATGTTCTTTAAATTTCTTTATTAAGTATCAGTTTGTTAATAAAATAAAGAGGGAAAGAGTCGATTCAACGAGAGGTTACTTCAGAACTTCTATGATGCAAAAGCCTGCTTGTCTGAACATTGTGAAACTTGTCCGTGTCCGTGCCAAAGTAAAAATTTGTACATCACCACTCCTTACAAAAAAATTGTGTAAGATGGGTATCTGCCTTAACATAAACTTCACAAAATGGTGTCACAAAAGGTATTTTTCTTTTCATCCACAAGGAATGCTAGTAAGTTCTTGAAAAGTTTGGTTAGTTAAAAATTTGATTCCAATTTATGTTTTTGTTTGATGAGGGCTTAACGGCACTACAACAGCGAAGGTCAAATTGTGCCTGAGAGGTTTAGATCATTCCAGAGGTACGAAGAAAACAAAACGGGGAGAATGAGAGAAACACGGGAACTAAAAGACAGAACAATGTGATCGAGAGAGGAATTGCATGAGTAAAAAAAAAAAAATGTAGAGAGAGGGGGTGGTAGTGGAGAACTAGATATGGTTGTAGAGGGAAGCATGACGAAAGAAGGAGATAGTTTTAACCAAAAGCTTTTTATGGAAGTGCTCAGCTTGAGTTGTGGGGAGTGAGGGAAGCTTTAGGAAGGTTGTACAGGGGTAAGCAAGGAGAACGCAATGGACTGTGAGGGTGCAATGGCAATTGTTGCAGAAGGGTTGGGGGAGCCAATAAGGAGGTGGATTGAGTAAGGGGGGTGTGACCTATTCTAAGGCGGGTAATGTGAGCATTGGCGACACGGGAGAGGTTGTGGATGGTGGGTTTGATTAGAATGGTGGCCTGGATGATGTGGAGTTTGTTATCAAGTTGGGAGTCTCATGAGGTTTGCCAGCGGTCAGGAACAAGGGAAGCAATAAGCCAAGTGATTCCAATTTAATATCAAGTCAGAATATTAAAGTTTAGATGATTATAGACTTAGAACAAGACTTAGAGACTGCTGTGGCAGTGCGGTAAAGATTCAGCTTTCTAATCTAGCATTTCGAGTTCAATTCCCAGTGGGTCTCCAACCAGTGTTTCATGACAGGTTAATAAAACAGTCGTGATGGGCATCTTGACATAAATAATCCAATGGAGGTCTGTTGGGATTATAAACCTTGGTAAACTTAACCAACCAACCAACAAATCAGATTCCGCCTCTTATTTAATATGAAGTCACAATTGATTTCACCTCTTATAGTATAGCTACAATTTATTTCAACGTCACAGATTTAAACAGAAATATCATTACACACTGTACCTCTAGTAAAACAAATAAATAATTTCCCTCATAGGTTGGTGACAATGTGTTTTATTCTAACAATTTGGAATATAGCAAATCACTTTCAGCTGTAAGTTTAGTAATGTTCATCAGGATACAAAGCTTTTATTATTTTACATGGAAAACTTACCTTGATGTAGGAGGCATTGTAATACACTTCTTGACCTTTGTCCATCAAGACAACTCTTGAATGATCATCTGAAAGCAGAATATTACATCACATATTACAGTTAAAGCTTACAAATATACATGCCGAAAAGTTTCTCTTTAAGCCTATCCGCACCTGACACAATCCTGAAAACTCAGGTATGACAATTACCAACCCGACTTCCTGTTCAGTGTATTGTGTTTCCACTAAATACAATGATTGTTTAGCTGCCATTCCCATGCACACCACAGCCTAGTAGCCCAAGGTCATTTGTGTGTATAAGATTACAGACAGCCAGTGCTGAGTAATATGGCACTTTTGTGATTGAAATCACTCATCCGTGTTAAGTGTCATAGTGGGAGAAATTTGTTTGCAAACTGGTGATAACAATGTATGTGTATTGTATACTTTATGTGATGCGTGCATTAACTGCGAATGATTGACGGACCATTTCTCCTAAGGAAAGATATTGCTTCATGATAACATAAATTTATGTGCTCGTGATATTGCAAAGCTTTTACACAGCATTGAACATCAACATGAAATACAGTTATATCAGTAACAAAACAAACGAAATGAAATTCAAAATATAATCTAGAGGACTATGATTTATCTCAAAAACCAATCTGTAATGTCCTTTGAGACTTAAGCTGATCGACCAAGTTTTTGTAATTAACAAAACTGAATGTTCTTTACTGTATGTGAAGTAGAATAAATACTACAATTGCTGAAATGCATTTTTTACAGACACCCTTCTATTCTACAATTGACACTGAAATCATGCCAATATTGTGCCCTGACATTGCTACTCACAGAGCCCTCACTGAATATTTTGTTAAATAATGTACATGCTGTGTCCACTTAAACCATTCCCGAAATAAACTGTGTACGTACAGTGTATGTATAATCGCACACTGTATGTATGGCATGTGGAGACAGTGATGCGTACAATTTTGGTAACTTTGAGATGTTCGATTTTCTAACAAGTGGAAAAACCGAACATCGCTGATGAAATCTTACATGTAAAAGGAAATAGCGTATGCTTGGAAGTTACCGTGCGTAACAATATATAATCTACATATTTTGTTACTCACAGCTGTCGCTATTTTTTTTACTTTCCTTTTCAATATGACTGGATGTATAATACTATGTATGACAAGCAAATACTGATCTAAAAGATTAGGTTGCTTACATGGTAGAATATTCCTGGAGTTATTCTTGGCCAAGTTCTCTTTATTCTGAGCTGTTGTCCATTCTGCAATTTTCCCAGTTGTCAATTTCTGATGAAACAAAATGAAAAACTGTTTTATTCTCAAAGGCTTTACTATCTCTCTCTGATACTTGACAACAAACAGTTCCCTTACAGCAGAAAAACATGATGCATTTTCCCAATTTGTTCCAATCCCAAATATTAATTCCCAAGCATGCTATATTTGCCTCTCATAGTTTTCTTTTCTCCTAAACTTTTAACAAAAGCGTCATTCCTAAAATGACTGACTATTGCACCACATGTAAACATTTTAGTTTCCCAGTTTTGAAAATTTACCACATTAGAGTGTGGGGATGGTCCATCTCTATTTCATAAGGCACTCTAAAAAGCACTCAAACCCCTCCTACACATTCTCCAGCACTGGCTGTACATAGGGCGAACATGGTACAAAACATTAACCAACAGAAAATCCTGATTATGTGCAACAAGGATGGGAAGTGGAAGCAGTGCTACCAAGCCAAAGCATTCTATTGAAAAAGCTGACTGACTTTCTGAAATATCTGTATCTAAATTAAAACTAGAACGGTAAATACCGTCATGGTTCACATGCCCATGTAAATTGACACCCATATCATATGATCCGGCCAATTATAAAAATGGCATCTCACACTTAAGTCCCACATGGCATCCCATGTTCCACATGGCATCCCACCCCATGTCCCACATGGCATCCCACCCCATGTCCCACATGGCATCCAACCCCATGTCCCACATGGCATCCCAACCCATGTCCCACGTGGCATCCCACTCCATGTCCCACATGGCATCCCACCCCATGTCCCACATGGCATCCCACCCATGTCCCACATGGCATCCCACCCCATGCCCCACATGGCATCCCACCCCATGTCCCACATGGCATCCCACCCCACGTCCCACATGGCATCCCACCCCATGTCCCACATGGCATCCCATCCCATGTCCCACATGGCATTCCACCATATCTCCCACATGGCATCCCACCCCATGTCCCACATGGCACCCCACCCCATGTCCCACATGACATCCCATGTCTCACATGGCATTCCATCATATGTCTCACAGGGCATCCCATCCTATGACCCACATGGCATCCCACCCCATGTCCCACATGGCATCCCACCCCATGTCCCACATGGCATCCTATCCCAAGTCCCACATGACATCCCATCCCATGTCCCACATGGCATTCCACCATATCTCCCACAAGGCATCCCACCCCATGTCCCACATGACATCCCATGTCCCACATGGCATTCCATCATATGTCCCACAGGGCATTCCACTATATCTCCCACATGGCTTTCCACCATACAGTGTCTCACATGGCATATTCCACCATATGTCCCACATGGCATTCCACCATAAGTCCCACATGGCATCCCATGCTACGACCCACATGGATCCCATCCTACATGTATGTCCCACATTAATCCAACCATATGTACCACATGACATCCCTCCCTATGTCCCACATGGCATCCCTCCCTGTGTCCTGCATCAGTGGCTTCCCACCTGATGTCCCACATGGCATCCCACCATGTTCCACATGGTATCCCTCCCAATGTCCCAATGACATCCTACTTCATGTCCCACATGGCATCACATCCCATGTTCCCATGGCCTCCCACCCTATGTCCCACATAGCCTCCTACCCTATGTCACACATGGCATCCTACCTTATGTCACACACGGCATCCTACCTTACGTCACACATGGCATCACAACCTGTCACACTGTGTTACTCGTGGCATCCCACTATGTCCCACATGGCATTCTACCCTGTTCCACATGGCATCCCACCCCATGTCCCACCCGATGTCCCACATGACATCCCATAGGCTCTATGGGGAGTCTCATGCTAGCTATCACAGTCCCTGATTGAGCATACTATGTATGAAAGTGTCAGTTCATATAATTACTTATATGCAAATGAATTGTTGAAATGGGGTGGGACGCCATGTCCCACATGACATCCCATGTCCCACATGACATTCCATCCCATGGCAATCCACCCTATGTCCTGCATGGCATTCCACCACATATCCTACGTGGCATTCCACCCTGTTCCACATGGCATCCCGGCCCATGTCCCACATGGTAGCCCACCCCATGTCCCACATGGCATCCCACATGGCATCCCACCCTATTTCTCACATGACGTCCCATAAGCTCCATAAGAAGTCTCATCCTAGCTATAACAGTCCCTGATTGAGCATACTATGTATTAAAGTGTCAGTTCATATAACCTATATGCAAATGCCTTGTTGAATAAGAAAAAAAGGTGGAGTCAAATAATTATGCCTGATATAGCCCTTGGTGTATACAACATGGTAAATATTATATCATATGTCCCTCATGGCCCCCATCCATGTCCCACATGGCATCCCTCCCTTTGTTTATATGCAATCACATCCTGTCACACTCCCTGACTAAGCATACTAAATAAAAAAGTCTGATCGGGTCATATATTGTAGCAACTTTATGCAAATGAGCACAATAATGAAGGTGGAGTTTAAAAAATCATGCCTGATACAAATGTTGGTGCCCAAATATTTTAAAGAATTTTAAGGATTTTAAATCTCAAGTGCTACAAGAGAGACTTGAGGATCTCTGAAGAATATTGGAAAATTATATCATTTTACAGTTATCTTCTAAGAAAATATCAAATGTTTTGTAGACTTTTTAAGGAACTAGTCTTTAATTCTGTTTTAAGTATCTCTGAAAAACTTTAACATTTTATAAGGAAATTCTAACCTTCCATAAGGATATCTGAAGAAACTTTAACTTTTTCTGAGAAACTCTGAAGAAACTTTATCATTTTCTGAGGAATTTTAAAAAAAACTTTAACATTTCTGAGGAAATCTGAGGACAAATTTGTGGACGGCCGGACGAACGTAATCGCCATTACATAGGTTCGCATAAATGCTTCGCATGAATGCTTCGCATGAATGCTTCGCATGAATGCTTCGCATGAATGCTTCGCATGAATGCTTCGCATGAATGCTTCGCATGAATGCTTCGCATGAATGCTTTCGCATGAATGCTTCGCATGAATGCTTCGCATGAATGCTTTCGCATGAATGCTTCGCATGAATGCTTCGCATGAATGCTTCGCGCCATGAATGCTTCGCATGAATGCTTCGCATGAATGCTTCGCATGAATGCTTCGCATGAATGCTTTCGCATGAATGCTTCGCATGAATGCTTTCGCATGAATGCTTCGCATGAATGCTTCGCATGAATGCTTCGCATGAATGCTTCGCATGAATGCTTCGCATGAATGCTTCGCATGAATGCTTCGCATGAATGCTTCGCATGAATGCTTCGCATGAATGCTTCGCATGAATGCTTTCGCATGAATGCTTCGCATGAATGCTTTTCGCATGAATGCTTCGCATGAATGCTTCGCATGAATGCTTTATGAATGCTTCGCATGAATGCTTTCGCATGAATGCTTCGCATGAATGCTTCGCATGAATGCTTCGCATAAATGCCCGCGATAAATGTTTTCCGCATAAATGTTAAATAGCGATAAATGCTTTCGCATAAATGCTTCGCATAAATGCTTCGCATGCGAACCAATAAAATGAAGTCAAGACTATTTATTCTATCATTATACAAGAAACACTAATAATTACAAATGAAGTCAAGACTATTTATTCTATCATTATACAAGAAACACTAATAATTACAAATGAAGTCAAGACTATTTATTCTATCATTATACAAGAAACACTAATAATTATACAAGAAACACTAATAATTACAAATGAAGTCAAGACTATTTATTCTATCATTATACAAGAAACACTAATAATTATACAAGAAACACTAATAATTACCATGAATTGTTTCTTAAGGATTCCATGCTTTGCAGCATTTACAAAAGTAACAAATTCTGATACTTTCACAGGACTGTCCTTTTGCCATTTTGAATCTGGTTCTTCATAAATAATTGACTCTACAGCAGCTCCTGCATTCATGGACATCTCATAACTTGGTTCTTGTTGGTCTCTGGATAAAGAGGACCCCTGATAGGCTGAGCTGGGGCCAGCCGTATTGCCATAGCAGTACATGTTCGAATCTAAATGAAAACAAAAAGAAACAATTTTGACACCCTCATACAAACTTTTTCATTCTAAACTTACAATTAATGTTCTGATTAGATTAAAGGATTACTTCAGTGGTCATTTTGTGTTATAAGCAACAAGACACCGAAATATGACATCCCATCCTCACCTTTTCAACATAGTTAATATGTTTGATTTGAAAATTAACCACACACTATGATCAATTGAACACACTATGACTAATTTCTTGATGTGGTAAATAATAGATGCTTCAGTAGAATCTATTTTATTATTTTTCTGACATATTCAACAATTGAAAGTCACAAACTCCCAGGGAAGATGCAATCAAAAATTCATAAAGATTCTAATTTTCAGAACTGTTAACTTGCCCATCAAAATGTTGTTTTTGTTTACTCTTCCTCTTTTGTCCTTGTTCCATCTATTTTTTTGAACAGTGACTAGAACTGTCCAAAAGACATAATGCTCACCTATTCTATGCTCTCATATAGAATGAGCTTATTGAGGGGTGTATATGCAGTAATGGGACTACAGGGGTTGATATCAATTTACGCGAGCTTTAAAGGATGCAGTTTACCTTTTCCTTTGCTTTAGATTTTTACTATTTTCTAATTCAAAAGCTTCAAAATATCTTGGAGTTGTTCCAGATATTTTAAGACAAAAAAAGCTCAAAGTTACTACCTCATCCAGTAACTCAGAAAACACATGAAAGCTACCGCTCTTTATACCTGAAACCACCTCTTTTAGTTCTATCCATTGAACCACACAGAAAGGAGAGAGGCCCTGATCAATGTCAATGAATGAAGAAAATATTACAAAGCAAGATATAATTATTTTTTTAATTTACCTACATGCAGAACATGTACTATCTCTATTTATCTTAAACCATTCTTGAAAGTGGGCAATTTTTGATTATACATTCCCAGAAATACATCTTGGATTGTAATCCAGCTTCCAATTAAAGCAAATAATATATGTGTGTGTCAACCAGCATAAAAATGTGCAAGTGTTAAGCCAAGTCATGCAAAACAATATCGCTTAATGTGTGACAAACTAGACATCTCAAGCAATACAAATCCCCTCACTGCTGATAACGCACCTTCCAGCCTGTCCAACATGACATCCCAACCTCTCTGTCCCAAATGCCATCCCACGCCCAATGTACTACATGCAATCACACCTGAAATCCAGATCTTGTCATTTGTACACATGCATGACCCACATGCCATCACAACTGAAATCCAGATAACAGTCCATAATAAATCCCACATGCCATTTCACCCTGTCCAACCAACATCCCAATTTCTGTCCCACATGCAATCCCACCCTGCCTGTCCTACT
The DNA here is from genome assembly GCA_020152595.1 of Chiridota heheva. Taxonomy (NCBI): domain Eukaryota; kingdom Metazoa; phylum Echinodermata; class Holothuroidea; order Apodida; family Chiridotidae; genus Chiridota; species Chiridota heheva. The sequence goes on along the minus strand of JAIGNY010001732.1, from coordinate 10,804 downwards.
GTACATACAATTTCACCCTGTCCCACATGAAATCCCATCCTGATCGGGATTCCTTCACCAACCATGCATCATGTCATCTCCTACCAAACATTGTACTTATTGATATATATCTTCCAATACCTAATATACGTAATTGTAAATTCTTTTAAGGAAAGGGCTCTATTGTTTGGGTTTTCTTTCATGCTAGACAAACATCTTAATCTTAGGAATGTGATTATCATTACAAACAAAATCCTCCCAAAACTTAAACTAAACAAGAGAATCTTACAAAAACAATAACCGGACACTGATGACAACGCCAGGGGTAGTAGCATAGCTCTCACTATTTTTCGAATAGTTGAACTAAAACTTCTTGCTGTGTCGATTTAATTAATTCTCCATAATATATCTACACTGAAGGAAGCTTACAGTTTTTACTGGCAAGCTATCATAGGCCTACATTGGGTAGGGCTGGTAAAGATAAAGAAGGCACAAAATGAACATTGCCTTTTCTAATTAATATCATTGTCATGTATCTTGTGTTTCAATATTTTTGGGTTACTGATGAACCTTGTGACCATGGACCCCCCTTCTCAGCTCTGACCCTGCTGAATTTGGTCTGCCCACCACCAAGTAAATGTCTCACGCCCTGACTCTACTGGCTGATAATGTCTCACCTCGACTGACCGTCTCTGTTTCCTTCTTTGTCCGATCAACCTGTCTTCTTGGTTTTCTGCAAGAGAATAAGATGTGAATACTATATTATTGAAGTAATCAAAGTTTTTTACAGCTAAATTTAAAATAAACAAAGTAAGTAAGAAAATAAAAATCACATTGTAACAAAATCAACTGTATATATATCCATCATATAAAAAGCTGTATTCTTAATTTATGATTAAGCCAAATACCTTGTTTTCTTAATTTATGATTAAGCCAAATACCTTGTTTTCTAAATATATATATATATATATATATATATATATATATATATATATATATATATATATATATATATATATATATATATATATATATATATATATATATATATATATATATATATATATATATATATCAACAAACACTTTAAGAACCAGGAAACCAGTGTAAGGTTTAAATATATGCAAAATTGTGACATAGTTGATTGATTAAAGGTCTGACAAGGATCTGTACTTAAGTTTATACATTTTTTGCTTCAAATTCAGAAATGATGGCATTTATATATCATTCCCATCAAAATCCTACTTAGGGTACAACAAATTTTGAAATTTGAAGTCAGATACAGATGTGCTCTTTGATATTGCAAGAAGAGATAAATAACAATGGAATTAAATAGGAAAATGGAGAGCTATTAAACCAACATGACAAATTTGCATATTTTGAAAATAATTAGGCATCAAAATTTAAAATGCTGTAGAATGGTCAATATCTATCTATTAATCATTTTGTTGAAATTTGTTGCTATTTTAAAAATATTCTCACAGAATTCTCCAAGTGTCACTACTTTATTCTACAATGTACTTGTATAAGGTACATGTTTATGTGCAATACGAAAACAAAAATCAGCAGCCAAAATTTCAATTGGATGAAACTGAACATGAACTACATTTGATACAATGGCAGACAATAGAAACAATCAGGAGTCAGTTCTTAGAATGAGAAATGAGTCTATCTCTTGAAATTTAGAAAAGAGTTGTCATGAAAAAGATTACTAATTTACTAAATGCAACTTTCACTGGAAACATTGGAAGCAGCAACACTTTGTAAAAGTTTTCCATTTTCATAAAATATACATATCTTAAACAAGAGAACTTAATAATAGCCTTTCTGATATTTTGTATAATTTGGATATTTGTCTACTGTCCATAAGTGAAAAAGATAGTCTCTGATTGGTTAGGCAGAAATAATGCAAATAATAATATTGGTTGTACATTAGCGCTTTTTTACGCATGATGCCTATTCAAAGCACTTTACAATGGCCAGAGATAAATCTCTATGCAGGAACTAAAGATCAGCTCTATGATCTGACTGAAAATGAATGAATGAAGGCAGCAGTTGGAGATCAACGCTGTGATCTGCTTGGAAATGAATGAATGAAGGCAGCAGCTGAAGATCAGCATTGTGATCTGACTGGAAATGAATGAATGAAAGCAGCAGCTGGAGATCAGCGCAGTGATCTGCTTGAAAATGAATGAATAAAGGCAGCAGCTGGAGATCAGCGTTGTGTTCTGACTGAAAATAAATGAATGAAGGCAGCAGCTGGGGATCAGCATTGTGATCTGACTGGAAATAAATAAATAAAGGCAGCAGCTGGAGATCAGCGCTGTGATCTGCTTGGAAATGAATGAATGAAGGCAGCAGCTGGAGATCAGCATTGTGATCTGCTTGGAAATGAATGAATGAAGGCAGCAGCTGGAGATCAGCGATGTGATCTGACTGGAAATGAATTAATAAGGGCAGCAGTTGGAGATCAGCGCTGTGATCTGACTGGAAATGAATTAATGAAGCAAGCAGCTGGAGATCAGCGCTGTGATCTGCTTAGAAATGAATGAATGAAGGCAGCAGCTGGAGATCGGCGCTGTGATCTGACTGGAAATGAATGAATAAAGGCAGCAGCTGGAGATCAGCGCTGTGATTCAACTGGAAATGAATGAATGAAGGGAGCAGCAGGAAATCAGCACTGTGATCTGACTGGAAAAGAATGAATGAAAACAGCAGCTGGAGATCAGCGCTGTGATCTGCTTGGTAATGAATAAGAGCAGCAGCTGGAGATCAGCGCTGTGATCTGCTTGGTAATGAATAAGAGCAGCAGCAGGAGATCAGCACTGTGATCTGATTGGAAATAAATGAATAAAGGCAGCAGCTGGAGATCAGCACTGTGATCTGCTTTGAAATGAATCAATGAAGGCAGCAGCTGGAAATCAGCGCTGTGATCTGACTGGAAAAGAATGAATGAAAACAGCAGCTGGAGATCAGCGCTGTGATCTGCTTGGTAATGAATAAGAGCAGCAGCAGGAGATCAGCACTGTGATCTGCTTGGAAATGAATGAATGAAGGCAGCAGCTGGAGATCAGCGGTGTGATCTGATTGGAAATTAATTAATGAAGCCAGCAGCTGGAGATCAGCACTGTGATTTGATTGAAAACGAATGAATGAAGGCAGCAGCTGAAAATCAGTGCTGTGATCTGCTTGGAAATGAATGAATGAAGGCAGCAGCTGGAGATTAGCACTGTGATCTGACTGGAAATGAATGAATGAAGGCAGCAGCTGGAGATCAGCGCTGTGATCTGACTGGAAATCAATGAATGAAGACAGCAGCTGGAGATCAGCACTGTGATCTGACTGGAAATCAATGAATGAATGCAGCAGCTCGAGATCAGTGCTGTGATCTGATTGGAAATGAATGAATGAAGGCAGCAGCTTGAGATCAGTGCTGTGATCTGACTGGTAAATGAATGAATGAATGAAGGCGACAGCTGGAGATCAGCGCTGTGATCTGACTTGAAAATGGATGAAAGGCAGCCGCTGGAGATCAGCGCTGTGATCCAATATGACTGGAAATTATTTAATGAAGCCAGCATCTGGGGATCAGCACTGTGATCCAGTTGGAAAGAAATGAATGAAGGCAGCAGCTGAAGATCAGTGCTGTGATCTGACAGGAAATGAATTAATGAAGGCAGCAGCTGCAGATCAGCGCTGTGATCTGCTTGGAAATGAATCAATGAAGGCAGCAGCTGGAGATCAGTGATGTGATCTGACTGGAAATGAATGAATAAAGGCAGCAGCTGGATATCAGCGCTGTGATCTGACTGGAAAAGAAAGAATGAAGGCAGCAGCTGGAGATCAGCGCTGTGATCTGACTGAAAATGAATGAATAAAGGCAGCAACTGCAGATCAGCGCTGTGATCTGACTGGAAATCAATGAATGAAGGCAGCAGCTCGAGATCAGCACTGTGATCCGATTGGGAATGAATGAAAGAAAGCAGCAGCTCGAGATCAGCGCTGTGATCTGACTGGAAAATGAATGAATGAATGAAGGCAGCAGCTGGAGATCAGCGATGTGATCTGACTTGAAAATGGATGAAAGAAAGCAGCAGCTGGCGATCAGCGCTGTGATCTAATATGACTGGAAATTAAATAATGAAGCCAGCAGCTGGAGATCAGCGCTGTGATCCGATTGGAAATGAATGAATGAAGGCAGCAGCTGAAGATTAGTGCTGTGATCTAACTGGAAATGAATGAAGGCAGCAGCTGGAGATCAGCACTGTTATCTGACTGGAAATGAATAAATGAAGGCAGCAGCTGGAGATCAGCGCAGTGATCTGATTGAAAACGAATGAATGAAGGCAGCAGCTGGAGATCAGCCCTGTGATCCGATTGGAAAGGAATAAATGAAGGCAGCAGCTGGACATCAGCGCTGCAATTTGATTGGAAACGAATGAAGGCAGCAACTGGAGATCAACACTGTGAACTGACTGTAAGTGAATGAATGAAAGCAGTAGCTGGAGATCAGCACTGTGATATGACTGGAAATGAATCAATAAAGGCAGCAGCTGGATATCAGCCCTGTGATCTGACTGGAAAAGAAAGAATGAAGGCAGCAGCTGAAGATCAGCGCTGTGATCTGATTGGAAACGAATGAATGAAGGCAGCAGCTGGAGATCAGCGCTGCAATTTGATTGGAAACGAATGAAGGCAGCAACTGGAGATCAACACTGTGATCTGATTGGAAAGGAATGAATGAAGGCAGCAGCTGGAGATTAGTGTTGTGATCTGACTGGAAATGAATTGATGAAAGCAGCAGCTGGAGATCAGCGCAGTGATCTGACTGGAAACGAAAAAATCAAGGCAGCAGCTGGAGATCAGCACTGTGATCTGATTGGAAATGAATGAATAAAGGCAGCAGTTGGAGATCAGCGCTGTGATCTGATTGGAGACGAATGAATGAAGGCAGCAGCTGGAGATCAGCCCTGTGATCCGATTGGAAAAGAATGAATGAAGGCAGCAGCTGGAGATCAGCACTGTGATCTGACTGTAAATGAATGAATGAAGGCAGCAGCTGGAAATCAGCACTGTGATCTGATTGGAAAGGTATGAAGGCAGCAGCTGAAGATCAGCACTGTGATCTGATTGGAAAGAAATGAATGAAGGCAGCAGCTGGAGATCAGCACAGTGATCCGATTGGGAATGAATGAAAGAAAGCAGCAGCTCGAGATCAGCGCTGTGATCTGACTGGAAAATGAATGAATGAATGAAGGCAGCAGCTGGAGATCAGCGCTGTGATCTGACTGGAAATTAATTGATGAAAGCAGCTGGAGATCAGCGCTGTGATCTGCTTGGAAATGAATCAATAAAGGCAGCAGCTGGATATCAGCGCTGTGATCTGACTGGAAATGAATGAATGAAGGCAGCAGCTGGAGATCAGCGCTGTGATCTGACTGGAAATAAATGAATAAAGGCAGCAACTGCAGATCAGCGCTGTGATCTGACTGGAAATCAATAAATTAAGGCAGCAGCTGGAGATCAGCACTGTAATCTGATTGGAAATCAATGAATGAAGGCAGCAGCTCGAGATCAGCACTGTGATCCGATTGGGAATGAATGAAAGAAAGCAGCAGCTGGAGATCAGCGCTGTGATCTGACTGGAAAATGAATGAATGAATGAAGGCAGCAGCTGGAGATCAGCGATGTGATCTGACTTGAAAATGGATGAAAGAAAGCAGCAGCTGGCGATCAGCGCTGTGATCTAATATAACTGAAAATTAAATAATAAAGCCAGCAGCTGGAGATCAGCACTGTGATCCGATTGGAAATAAATGAATGAAGGCAGCAGCTGAAGATTAGAGCTGTGATCTAACTGGAAATGAATGAAGGCAGCAGCTGGAGATCAGCACTGTTATCTGACTGGAAATGAATAAATGAAGGCAGCAGCTGGAGATCAGCGCAGTGATCTGATTGGAAACGAATGAATAAAGGCAGCAGCTGGAGATCAGCCCTGTGATCCGATTGGAAAGGAATAAATGAAGGCAGCAGCTGGAGATCAGCGCTGCAATTTGATTGGAAACAATGAAGGCAGCAACTGGAGATCAACACTGAACTGACTGTAAATGAATGAATAAAAGCAGTAGCTGGAGATCAGCACTGTGATATGACTGGAAATGAATCAATAAAGGCAGCAGCTGGATATCAGCCCTGTGATCTGACTGGAAAAGAAAAAATGAAGGCAGCAGCTGAAGATCAGCGCTGTGATCTGATTGGAAACGAATGAATGAAGGCAGCAGCTGGAGATCAGCGCTGCAATTTGATTGGAAACGAATTGAAGGCAGCAACTGGAGATCAACACTGTGATCTGATTGGAAAGGAATGAATAAAGGCAGCAGCTGGAGATCAGCGCTGTGATCTGATTGAAAAGGAATGAATGAAGGCAGCAGCTGGAGATTAGCGTTGTGATCTGATTGAAAAGGATTGAATGAAGGCAGCAGCTGGAGATCAGCGCTGCAATTTGATTGGAAACGAATGAAGGCAGCAACTGGAGATCAACACTGTGATCTGATTGGAAAGGAATGAATAAAGGCAGCAGCTGGAGATCAGCGCTGTGATCTGACTGTAAATGAATGAATGAATGAAGGCAGCAGCTGGAGATCAGCGCTGTGATCTGATTGAAAAGGAATGAATGAAGGCAGCAGCTGGAGATTAGTGTTGTGATCTGACTGGAAATGAATTGATGAAAGCAGCAGCTGGAGATCAGCACTGTGATCTGACTGGAAATGAAAAATCAAGGCAGCAGCTGGAGATCAGCACTGTGATCTGATTGGAAACGAATGAATAAAGGCAGCAGCTGGAGATCAGCGCTGTGATCTGATTGGAAAGGAATGAATGAAGGCAGCAGCTGGATATCAGCCCTGTGATCTGATTGGAAAAGAATAAATGAAGGCAGCAGCTGGAGATCAGCACTGTGATCCGACTGTAAATGAATGAATGAAGGCAGTAGCTGGAAATCAGCACTGTGATCTGACTGGAAATGGTGAATGAAGGCAGCAGCTGAAGATCAGCACTGTGATCTGATTGGAAAGGAATGAATGAAGGCAGCAGCTGGAGATCAGCACAGTGATCTGATTGGGAATGAATGAAAGAAGGCAGCAGCTGGAGATCAGCGCTGTGATCTGATTGGAAAATGAATGAATGAATGAAGGCAGCAGCTGGAGATCAGTGCTGTGATCTGACTGGAAATGAATTGATGAAAGCAGCTGGAGATCAGCGCTGTGATCTGCTTGGAAATGAATCAATAAAGGCAGCAGCTGGATATCAGCGCTGTGATCTGACTGGAAATGAATGAATGAAGGCAGCAGCTGGAGATCAGCGCTGTGATCTGACTGGAAATAAATGAATAAAGGCAGCAACTGCAGATCAGCGCTGTGATCTGACTGGAAATCAATGAATTAAGGCAGCAGCTGGAGATCAGCACTGTAATCTGATTGGAAATAAATGAATGAGGGCAGCAGCTCGAGATCAGTGCTGTGATCTGACTGGAAAATGAATGAATGAATAAAGGCAGCAGCTGGAGTTCAGAGCTGTGATCTGACTTGAAAATGGATGAAAGAAGGCAGCAGCTGGAGATCAGCGCTGTGATCCAATATGACTGAAAATTAATTAATGAAGCCAGCAGCTGGAGATCAGCACTGTGATCCAATTGGAAATAAATGAATGAAGGCAGCAGCTGAAAATCAGTGCTGTGATCTGCTTGGAAATGAATGAATGAAGGCAGCAGCTGGAGATTAGCACTGTGATTTGACTGGAAATGAATGAATGAAGGCAGCAGCTGGAGATTAGCGCTGTGATCTGACTGGAAATCAATGAATAAAGGCAGCAGCTGGAGATCAGCACTGTGATCTGACTGGAAATCAATGAATGAAGGCAGCAGCTGGAGACCTGCACTGTGATCTGATTGGAAATGAATGAATGAAGGCAGCAGCTCGAGATCAGTGCTGTGATCTGACTGGTAAATGAATGAATGAATGAAGGCGACAGCTGGAGATCAGCGCTGTGATCTGACTTGAAAATGGATGAAAGAAGGCAGCCGCTGGAGATCAGCGCTGTGATCTGCTTGGAAATGAATGAATGAAGGCAGCAGCTGGAGATCAGCACTGTGATCTGACTGGAGAAGAAAGAATGAAGGCAGCAGCTGAAAATCAGCGCTGTGATCTTATTGGAAAAGAATGAATAAAGGCAGCAGCTGGAGATCAGCGCTGTGATTTGATTGGAAACGAATGAATTAAGGCAGCAGCTGGAGATCAGCACTGTGATCTGATTGGAAAGGAATAAATGAAGGCAGCAGCTGGAGATCAGCACTGTCATCTAACTGTAAATGAATGAATGAATGAAGGAAGCAGCTGGAGATCAGCGCTGTGATCTGATTGAAAAGGAATGAATGAAGGCAGCAGCTGGAGATTAGCGTTGTGATCTGACTGGAAATGAATTAATGAAAGCAGCAGCTGGAGATCAGCGCAGTGATCTGACTGGAAAGGAAAGAATCAAGGCAGCAGCTGGAGATCAGCGCTGTGATCTGATTGGAAACGAATAAATAAAGGCAGCAGTTGGAGATCAGCGCTGTGATTTGATTGCAAACGAATGAATGAAGGCAGCAGCTGGAGATCAGCACTGTGATCTGCTTGAAATGAATGAATGAAGGCAGCAGCTGGAGATCAGCGCTGTGATCTGACTGTAAATGAATGAATGAAGGCAGCAGCTGGAGATCAGCGCTGTGATTTGATTGGAAACGAATGAATGAAGGCAGCAGCTGGAGATCAGCGCTGTGATCTGCTTGGAAAGGAAGAAATAAAGGCAGCAGCTGGAGATCAGCACTGTGATCTGACTGTAAATGAATGAATGAAGGCGGTAGCTGGAAATTAGCACTGTGATCTGACTGGAAATGAATGAATGAAGGCAGCAGCTGGAGATCAACAATGTGATCTGATTGGAAAGGAATGAATGAAGGCAGCAGCTGGAGATCAGCGCTGTGATCTGACTGTAAATGAATAAATGAAGGCAGCAGCTGGAAATCAGCACTGTAATCTGACTGGAAATGAATGAATGAAAGCAGCTGGAGATCAGCACTGTGATCTGACTGGAAATGAATTAATGAAGGCAGCAGCTAAAGATCAGCCCTGTGATCTGACTGGAAATGAATCAATGAAGGCAGCAGCTGGAGATCAGCGCTGTGATCTGACTGGAAATGAATTAATGAAGGCGAGAGCTAGAAATCAGCTCTGTGATCTGATTGGAAAGGAAGGAATGAAGGTAGCAGCTGGAGATCAGCGCTGTGATCTGACTGGAAATGAATGAATAAAGGCAGCAGCTCGAGATCAGTGCTGTGATCTGATTGGAAATAAAATGAATGAATGCAGCAGCTCGAGATCAGTGCTGTGATCTGATTGGAAATGAATGAATGAATGCAGCAGCTCGAGATCAGTGCTGTGATCTGATTGGAAATGAATGAATGAATGCAGCAGTTGGAGATCAGTGCTGTGATCTGATCGGTAATGAATAAATGAAGGGAAAAAAGGAATTTAGCTTTAAAAAAATAATCTTTCAATGAAACTCAGTATATGTGATTATTTTCTGAGGATGAACAGCTATATAGTAGTTAACAGGTAATGAACATACCTTCTTCGTACGTAGACTATGATTACAACAACTGTAAAAAGTGCAAGTAATAACACAACGGCAATGACAATGATAATTGGTACAGCTGGTGAGTTTCCTGAGACTGTTAATGAAAAGGACATAATGCTAACCTTGAATAATCTAAAGAAACACAATCGTGCTACAATTGAGGCCAACAGTATTTCATATAAATCTCTACTCCCCTTGATCAATGTTGAAGGTCACATGTTCCAGTCTTGCCTACAAAACACACAACTTTACAAGGGGAGTTGGGAATAGTATATGCATGACTGGTTTGGTCCTAAACCTATCCATGGCTGCGATGATAGTTGTTATGTATAACATGGATACAGGGAACTTTAATCAAATGAACCTACTAATTTCATATACTCTCTGTGGCAATATCTTTGGTCATCATAGAAAAAGAAAGCAGAAATTACATGAGTGCTACCTACAATCTTGGACAAAATTAAGTGTCATGTTCTTAATGTTTTATGTACTTTTTACTCTATGTTGGAGTTGAAGAGGATCATATTGTGAGACTTTTGTTGCAAACAACATTGAAATAGTGTAGAAGGAGAAAGGTGTGACAACAATTTTGTCCAAGATTGCAATCCTGAACAAAATTAGTTGTAGCATTTTTTAGCCCCTGGTGCTCCTGCTCAATGTTGAAACTGAAGAGGATCATCCACGGACATTTTCATTCCACATAAGATTGAAATTAAGTGGAAAAGGAAAAGTACGGCAACAACTTTGTCCAAGCTTGCTACCTTGGACAAAATTAGTTGTTATGTCTGTAAGCCACTTGTACAATGTTTGAGTTGAAGAGGATTATCTCCAGACATTTTCATTCCACGTAACATTGAAATCAAGTGAAAGGGGAAAAGTACGGCAACAATTTTGTCTCGTTCGTAAGCCGCTTGTACCCGCCTCAATGTTTAAGCTGAAGAGGATCATCTTGGCACACTTTTGTTTCAAGCAACATTGAAATGGAGTAGCAGGAGAAACAGGTTGTTTAATATTGTTGATCATAAAATGGTGTAAAAGGGGAAAAGGTTGTCCAAGATTGTTGATCATAAAATAATGTAGAAGGGGAACAGGTTGTCCAAGATTCTTGATCATGAAATGGGGTAGCAGGGGAAACAGGTTGTCCAAGATTGTT
>JAIGNY010001731.1:0-18462 GCA_020152595.1 Chiridota heheva | reverse complement strand
ATTTATTTGGTTATAATGTTATCTTTCTGCCCTGCATTTTCAATGAAGCACTTAACTAAATACTGTGTTTATTCACAGCATCATCAATCGACACATAAAGAAGATTTATGATAATTTTTAGGAGGCGAATTCATTTTTAAAGCTTTTATTCTTAATCAATATGAAAATGATTATACTGCTGACCTAAGTGTTCTTTTTTACGCATCAGATTATTACTTGGCTAAAATTGTATCTTTCCGTCTTGCATTGTGAATGAAACACTTAGTTATATGTGTTGTATCTGTTCACAATTTCATGAGTCAATAAATAAAAAATATGAAAGGTAATCTTAATGCAGAGCAGTTCTTGATTTAGTAAAGAAACTAATCACTGTGAGATTAATGAGCGTGTCGATTGAAGTGCTATTTTTTACGCAGCTGACTCTACTGTATTTTATTTTGGTTAACATGCTATCTTTCTGCCTGCATTGTCAATAAAATAGTTTATCAAATACATCGTATTTATTCAAAGCATTAACCAACAGAAAAAGAATAATTGAAATACGTTACAGAAGGCTAATTTAACAAAGAAAAATTATTAACATAAAAATGATTATACTGTCGACCTAAGTGCTTTATTTTACGCATCAGATTATTACTTGGTTAAAATTGTATCTTTCCGCCTTGCATTGTGAATGAAACAGCTAGTTATATGTGTTGTATCTCTTCATAATTTCATGAGTCTACAAATAAAAAACATATAAGATAATCTTAATGCAGATCAATTCTTGGTTTAGTTAAGAAATTAATCAATATGAGATTAATGAGCGTGTTGACCGAAGTGCTATTTTTTGCGTAGCTGACTCTACTGTATTTTATTTTGGTTAAAGTGCTATCTTTCTGCCTGCATTGTCAATGAAATAATTTATCAAATGCATCGTATTTATTTACAGCATGAACCAACAGAAAATAGAATATTTGAAATACATTACAAAAGGCTGATTCTTTAAAAAAAATTAATTACATGAAAATGATTATACTGTTGACCTAAGTGCTTTTTTTTACGCATCAAATTATTACTTGGTTGAAATTGTATCTTTCGGCACGACACTGTCAATAAAATATTAAATATTCGTGTTGTATTTCTCTTTTTATTTTAATATCACGATTCAACAAATAAAGAAATTGTAAGATAATTTTTAAGCCGATTAATTCTTTACGAAAATAATCAATATGATATTAATGAGCGTGTCGACCGAAGTGCTATTTTTTGCGCAGCTGACTCTACTGTATTTTGATTTGATTAAAATGCTATCTTTCTGCCTGCATTGTCAATGAAATAGTTTATCAAATGCATCGTATTCATTTACAGCATGAACCAACAGATAAAAGAATATTTGAAATACGTTACAGAAGGCTAATTTTTTAAACTTTTTAATTAACATAAAAATGATTATACTGTCGACCTAAGTGCTCTTTTTTACGCATCAAATTATTACTTGGTTAAAATTGTATCTTTTTGTCTTGCATTGTGAATGAAACAGTTAATTATATGTGTTGTAACTCTTCATAATTTCATGAGTCAACAAATAAAACAAGATGTAAGATAATCTTAATGCAGATCAGTTCTTGATTTAATAAAGAAACTAATGAATATGAGACTGATAAGAGTGTCGACCGAAATGCTCTTTTTACGCATAAGAATCTTATGTAATTAATTTGGATATAATGTTATCTTTCTGCCCTGCATTTTCAATGAAGCAATTAACTAAATGCAGCATACATTCACAGCATCATCAATCGACATATAAAGAAGATTCATGGTAATTTTTAGGGGCAAATTCATTTTTAAAGCTTTTATTTTTATTCAATATGAAAATAATTATACTGTCGACCTAAGTGCTCTTTTTTACGCATCAGATTATTACTTGGTTAAAATTGTATCTTTCCGCCTTGCATTGTGAATGAAACAGTTAGTTATATGTGTTGTATCTGTTCATAATTTCATGAGTCAACAAATAAAAAATATGTAAGGTAATCTTAATGCAGAGCAGTTCTTGATTTAGTAAAGAAACTAATCACTATGAGATTAATGAGCGTGTCGATTGAAGTGCTATTTTTTACGCAGCTGACTCTACTGTATTTTATTTTGGTTAACATGCTATCTTTCTGCCTGCATTGTCAATGAAATAGTTTATCAAATGCATCGTATTTATTCAAAGCATGAACCAACAGAAAAGGAATAATTAAAATACGTTACAGAAGGCTAATTTAAAAAAGCAAAATTATTAACATAAAAATGATTATACTGTCGACCTAAGTGCTCTATTTTACGAATCAGATTATTACTTGGTTAAAATTGTATCTTTCCGCCTTGCATTGTGAATGAAACAGCTACTTATATGTGTTGTATCTCTTCATAATTTCATAAGTCAACAAATAAAAAACATATAAGATAATCTTAATGCAGATCAATTCTTGATTTAGTTAAGAAAAAAATCAATATGAGATTAATGAGCGTGTTGACCGAAGTGCTATTTTTTGCGTAGCTGACTTTACTGTATTTTATTTTGGTTAAAGTGCTATCTTTCTGCCTGCATTGTCAATTAAATAGTTTATCAAATGCATCGTATTTACTTACAGCATGAACCAAGAGAAAATAGAATATTTGAAATACATTACAAAAGGCTAATTCTTTAAAAAAAAAAATACATGAAAATGATTATACTGTCGACCTAAGTGCTCTTTATTACGCATCAAATTATTACTTGGTTGAAATTGTATCTTTCGGCACGACACTGTCACTAAAACAATAAATATACGTGTTGTATTTCTCTTCTTTTTTTTAAATCACGATTCAACAAATAAAGAAATTGTAAGATAATTTTTAAGCCGATTAATTCTTTACGAAAATAATCAATATGATATTAATGAGCGTGTCGACCGAAGTGCTATTTTTTGCGCAGCTGACTCTACTGTACTTTAATTTGGTTAAAATGCTATCTTTCTGCCTGCATTGTCAATGAAATAGTTTATCAAATGCATCGTATTTATTCACAGCATGAACCAACAGAAAAAAGAATATTTGAAATACGTTACAGAAGGCTAATTTTTTAAACTTTTTAATTAACATGAAAATGATTATACTGTCGACCTAAGTGCTCTTTTTTACGCATTAAATTATCACTTGCTTGAAATTGTATCTTTCCGCCTTATATTGTGAATCAAACACTTAGTTATATGTGTTGTATCTCTTCATAATTATATGAGTCAACAAATAAACAAGATGTAAGGTAATCTTAATGCAGATCAGTTCTTGATTTAGTGAAGAAACTAATCAATATGAGACTGATAAGCGTGGCGACCAAAGTGCTCTTTTTACGCATAAGAATCTTATGTAATTTATTTGGTTATAATGTTATCTTTCTGCCCTGCATTTTCAATGAAGCACTTAACTAAATACTGTGTTTATTCACAGCATCATCAATCGACACATAAAGAAGATTTATGATAATTTTTAGGAGGCGAATTCACTTTTAAAGCTTTTATTCTTAATCAATATGAAAATGATTATACTGCTGACCTAAGTGTTCTTTTTTACGCATCAGATTATTACTTGGCTAAAATTGTATCTTTCCGTCTTGCATTGTGAATGAAACAGTTAGTTATATGTGTTGTATCTGTTCATAATTTCATGAGTCAATAAATAAAAAATATGAAAGGTAATCTTAATGCAGAGCAGTTCTTGATTTAGTAAAGAAACTAATCACTGTGAGATTAATGAGCGTGTCGATTGAAGTGCTATTTTTTACGCAGCTGACTCTACTGTATTTTATTTTGGTTTACATGCTATCTTTCTGCCTGCATTGTCAATAAAATAGTTTATCAAATACATCGTATTTATTCAAAGCATTAACCAACAGAAAAAGAATAATTGAAATACGTTACATAAGGCTAATTTATCAAAGAAAAATTATTAACATAAAAATGATTAAACTGTCGACCTAAGTGCTTTATTTTACGCATCAGATTATTACTTGGTTAAAATTGTATCTTTCCGCCTTGCATTGTGAATGAAACAATTAGTTATATGTGTTGTATCTCTTCATAATTTCATGAGTCAACAAATAAAAAAGATGTAAGATAATCTTAATGCAGATCAGTTCTTGATTTAGTAAAGAAACTAATCACTATGAGATTTATGAGCGTGTCGACCGAAGTGCTATTTTTTACGCAGCTGACTCTACTGTATCTAATTTTGGTTAAAATGCTATCTTTCTGCCTGCATTGTCATTGCAATTTTTTATCAAATGCATCGTATTTATTCAAAGCATTAACCAACAGAAAAAAGAATATTTGAAATACGTTACAGAAGGCTAATTTAACAAAGAAAAATTATTAACATAAAAATGATAATACTGTCGACCTAAGTGCTTTATTTTACGCATCAGATTATTACTTGGTTAAAATTGTATCTTTCCGCCTTGCATTGTGAATGGAACAATTAGTTATATGTGTTGTATCTGTTCATAATTTCATGAGTTAACAAATAAAAAAGATGTAAGATAATCTTAATGCAGATCAATTCTTGATTTAGTTAAGAAATTAATCAATATGAGATTAATGAGCGTGTTGACAGAAGTGCTATTTTTTGCGTAGCTGGCTCTACTGTATTTTATTTTGGTTAAAATGCTATCTTTCTGCCTGTATTGTCAATGAAATAATGTATCAATACATCGTATTTATTTACAGCATAAACCAACAGAAAAATAATATTTAAGATACGTTACAGAAGGCAAATTGTTTTAAACTTTTTTAAATTAACATAAAAATGATTATAGGCTTACTGTCGACCTAAGTGCTCTTTTTTACGCATCAGATTATTACTTGGTTAAAATTGTATCTGTCCGCCTTGCATTGTGAATCAAACAGTTAGTTATATGTGTTGTATCTCTTCATAATTTCATGAGTCAACAAATAAACAAGATGTAAGGTAATCTTAATGCAGATCAGTTCTTGATTTAGTAAAGAAACTAATCACTATGAGATTAATGAGCGTGTCGACCGAAGTGCTATTTTTTACGCAGCTGGCTCTACTGTATTTAATTTTGGTTAAAATGCTATCTTTCTGCCTGCATTGTCAATGCAATTTTTTATCAAATGCATCGTATATATTGACAGTATTAACCAACAGAAAAAAAAGATTTGAAATACGTTACAGAAGGCTAACTTTTTTAAACTTTTTTAATTAACATGAAAATGATTATACTGTCGACCTAAGTGCTCTTTTTTACGCATCAGATTATTACTTGGCTAAAATTGTATCTTTCCGCCTTGCATTGTGAATGAAACAATTAGTTATATGTGTTGTATCTGTTCATAATTTCATGAGTTAACAAATAAAAAAGATGGTAAGATAATCTTAATGCAGATCAGTTCTTGATTTAGTGAAGAAACTAATCATCATGAGATTAATGAGCGTGTTGACCGAAATGCTATTTTATGCGTAGCTGACTCTACTGTATTTTATTTTGGTTAAGATGCTATCTTTCTGCCTGCATTGTCAATGAAATAGTTTATTAAATGCATCGTATTTATTCAAAGGATGAACCAACAGCAAAGGAATAATTGAAATACGTTACAGAAGGCTAATTTAAAAAAGAAAAATTATTAACATAAAAATGATTATACTGTCGACCTAAGTGCTCTATTTTACGAATCAGATTATTACTTGGTTAAAATTGTATCTTTCCGCCTTGCATTGTTAATGAAACAGCTAGTTATATGTGTTGTATCTGTTCATAATTTAATCTTTCTGCCTGCATTGTCAATGAAATAGTTTATCAAATGCATCGTATTTATTCACAGCATGAACCAACAGAAAAAAGAATATTTGAAATACGTTACAGAAGGCTAATTTTTTAAACTGTTTAATTAACATGAAAATGATTATACTGTCGACCTAAGTGCTCTTTTTTACGCATTAAATTATCACTTGCTTGAAATTGTATCTTTCCGCCTTGCATTGTGAATCAAACAGTTAGTTATATGTGTTGTATCTCTTCATAATTTTATGAGTCAACAAATAAACAAGATGTAAGGTAATCTTAATGCAGATCAGTTCTTGATTTAGTGAAGAAACTAATCAATATGAGACTGATAAGCGTGGCGACCAAAGTGCTCTTTTTACGCATAAAAATCTTATGTAATTTATTTGGTTATAATGTTATCTTTCTGCCCTGCATTTTCAATAAAGCAATTAACTAAATGCAGCATTTATTCACAACATCATCAATCGACACATAAAGAAGATTTATGGTAATTTTTAGGAGGTAAATTCATTTTTAAAGCTTTTATTTTTATTCAATATGAAAATGATGAAGAAAATTTCTCCCGTACCCTTTGTAAATTGTGCATTTTCCCCATATTCTGACCAGATTTTCATTAAAACGTTCCCCCCATGTAGCTCAAACTAATATTTTACAGTATTTTTGAAATTATCTAATATCAGAGATTGAGGTTGCATCATTGTGTAGAAAATCAAAAAGATCCAATCAGTATTCTAGAAATGACAGGTAATAAGCATCCCGCCGACCAGCCGCAGATCCCTCAATTTTCGTCATTTTGATTGGTTGTATGGGTATGA
This sequence comes from Chiridota heheva, assembly GCA_020152595.1. Lineage (NCBI taxonomy): Eukaryota > Metazoa > Echinodermata > Holothuroidea > Apodida > Chiridotidae > Chiridota > Chiridota heheva. The sequence continues at coordinate 11,838 of JAIGNY010001731.1, read as the reverse complement.
CCATGACCTCCCTTGACCTAACATCCCCAGATTTGGTCCATATTGAACTTTTCTATGATACTACGGTATTTACACATTAATATCTCAAATATTGATCTAGATGCTTTACTAAAAATGAAGAAGAAAATCATTCTTGTACCCCTTAAAATGTTGTGCCGTTTTTCACAAATTTGGAAAGATTTCAATCAAAACGTGCCCCCATGTAATTCAAACTAATTTTTAAAATATTTTTGAACTTATCTAATATCAGCAATTACAGTTACATCATTGTTTATAAAATCAACAAGATCCAATAAGTATTCAAGAAATGACAGCCAAAAAGCATCCCGCTGACCAACCGCACATCCGCCAATTTTTCTCATATAAATTGGTTGTATGGGTATGATAGTGACCTCCTTTGACCAACGTCCCCAGATTTAAACGATATTTAACTTTTCTATAATACAAATGTATTTACACATTCAAATCTCAAAAATTGTCTAGATCTAGTTGGTTTCTTAGAAATGATGAAAAAAATTGCTCCGGTACCCCTTGTATATGCATTTTTCACCAATTGTGACCAGATTTCAATGAAAAGGTGCCCCCATGTAATTTAAACTAATTTTTTACAGTATGTTGAAATTATTTAATATTACAGGTCAAAGTTATATCACTATTTAGAAATTCAACAAGATCCAATCAGTATTCTAGAAATGACAGCTGAAAAACTACCCAGCGACCAACCGCAGATCCTCCAATTTGTCATTTTTATTGTTTGTATGGGTATAATCGTGACCTCCCTTAACCCAACATTCCCAGATTTGGACGATATCTAACTTTTCTATAATACGAAGGTACTTACATATTCATATCTCAAATATTGTCTAGATCTAGTTGGTTTCCCAGAAAACATGAAGAAAATTGCCCCTGTAACCCTTGAACTTGCATTTTCCCCAAATTTTGACCATATTTTAATCAAAACATGCCCCCATGTAATTCAAACTAATTTTTTAAAAGTATTTTTGAACTTATTTAATATCAGCTGTTAAAGTCACATCGTTATTTAGAAAATCCACAAGATTCAGTAGGTATTCAAGAAATGACAGCCAAAAAGCATCCCACTGACCAACAGCAGATCCTCCAATTTGCAGATCCCCAGTCATTTTCATTGGTTGTATGGGTATGATAGTGACCTCCTTTGACCAAACATCCCCAGATTTAGACGATATTTAACTTTTCTATAATACAAAGGTATTTACACAATCATGAATCAAATATTGTCTAGATCTAGTTGGTTTCCTAGAAATGATGAAGAAAATTTCTCCCGTACCCTTTGTAAATTGTGCATTTTCCCCATATTCTGACCAGATTTTCATTAAAACGTTCCCCCCATGTAGCTCAAACTAATATTTTACAGTATTTTTGAAATTATTTAATATCAGAGATTGAGGTTGCATCATTGTGTAGAAAATCAAAAAGATCCAATCAGTATTCTAGAAATGACAGCTAATAAGCATCCCGCCGACCAGCCGCAGATCCCTCAATTTTCGTCATTTTGATTGGTTGTATGGGTATGACCATGACCTCCCTTGACCTAACATCCCCAGATTTGGTCCATATTGAACTTTTCTATGATACTACGGTATTCATACATTATTATCTCAAATATTGTCTAGATCTAGATGCTTTCCTAAAAATGAAGAAGAAAATCGTTCTTGTACCCCTTAAAATGTTGTGCCGTTTTTCACAAATTTTGAAAGATTTCAATCAAAACGTGCTCCCATGTAATTCAAACTAATTTTTAAAGTATTTTTGAACTTGTTTAATATCAGCAATTACAGTTACATCATTGTTTAGAAAGTCAACAAGATCCAATAAGTATTCATGAGATGACAGCCAAAAAGCATCCCGCTGACCAACCGCAGAGCCTCCAATTTTCATCATTTTCATTGGTTGTATGGGTATGATAGTAACCTTCTTTGACCAAACATCCCCAAATTTGGACGATATTTAACTTTTTTATAATACAAATGTATTTACACATTCATATCTCAAAAATTGTCTAGATCTTGTTGGTTTCTTAGAAATGATAAAAAAATTGCTCCGGTACCCCTTGTATATGCATTTTTCACCAATTTTGACCAGAATTCAATGAAAAGGTGCTTCCATGTAATTTAAACTAATTTTTTACAGTATCTTGAAATTATTTAATATCACAGGTCAAAGTTATATCACTATTTAGAAATTCAACAAGATCCAATTGGTATTCTAGAAATGACAGCCAAAAAAACTACCCAGCGACCAACCGCAGATCCTCCAATTTGTCATTTTTATTGTTTGTATGGGTATAATTGTGACCTCCCTTGACCCAATATTCCCAGATTTGGACAATATCTAACTTTTCTATAATACGAAGGTACTTACATATTCATATCTCAAATATTGTCTAGATCTAGTTGGCTTTCTGGAAATGATGAAGAAAATTGCCCCTGTAAGCCTTGAACTTGCATTTTCCCCAAATTTTGACCATATTTTAATCAAAATGTGCCCCCATGTAATTCAAACTGATTTTGTTAAAAGTATTTTTGAACTTATTTGATATTAGCTGTTAAAGTAACATCGTTATTTAGAAAATCAAACAAGATTCAGTAGGTATTCAAGAAATGACAGCCCAAAAGCATCCCACTGACCAACAGCAGATCCTCCAAATTTCGTCAATTTCATTGGTTGTATGGGTATGATAGTGACCTCCTTTGACCAAACATCCCCAGATTTAGACGATATTTAACTTTTCTATAATACAAAGGTATTTACACAATCATGAATCAAATATTGTCTAGATCTAGTTGGTTTCCTAGAAATGATGAAGAAAATTTCTCCCGTACCCTTTGTAAATTGAGCATTTTCACCCATATTCTGACCAGATTTTCATTAAAACGTTCCCCCCATGTAGCTCAAACTAATATTCTACAGTATTTTTGAAATTATCTAATATCAGAGATTGAGGTTGCATCATTGTGTAGAAAATCAAAAAGATCCAATCAGTATTCTAGAAATGACAGCTAATAAGCATCCCGCCGACCAGCCGCAGATCCCTCAATTTTCGTCATTTTGATTGGTTGTATGGGTATGACCATGACCTCCCTTGACCCAACATCCCCAGATTTGGTCCATATTGAACTTTTCTATGATACTACGGTATTCATACATTATTATCTCAAATATTGTCTAGATCTAGATGCTTTCCTAAAAATGAAGAAGAAAATCGTTCTTGTACCCCTTAAAATGTTGTGCCGTTTTTCACAAATTTTGAAAGATTTCAATCAAAACGTGCTCCCATGTAATTCAAACTAATTTTTAAAGTATTTTTGAACTTGTTTAATATCAGCAATTACAGTTACATCATTGTTTAGAAAGTCAACAAGATCCAATAAGTATTCATGAGATGACAGCCAAAAAGCATCCCGCTGACCAACCGCAGAGCCTCCAATTTTCATCATTTTCATTGGTTGTATGGGTATGATAGTAACCTTCTTTGACCAAACATCCCCAAATTTGGACGATATTTAACTTTTTTATAATACAAATGTATTTACACATTCATATCTCAAAAATTGTCTAGATCTTGTTGGTTTCTTAGAAATGATAAAAAAATTGCTCCGGTACCCCTTGTATATGCATTTTTCACCAATTTTGACCAGAATTCAATGAAAAGGTGCTTCCATGTAATTTAAACTAATTTTTACAGTATCTTGAAATTATTTAATATCACAGGTCAAAGTTATATCACTATTTAGAAATTCAACAAGATCCAATTGGTATTCTAGAAATGACAGCCAAAAAAACTACCCAGCGACCAACCGCAGATCCTCCAATTTGTCATTTTTATTGTTTGTATGGGTATAATTGTGACCTCCCTTGACCCAATATTCCCAGATTTGGACAATATCTAACTTTTCTATAATACGAAGGTACTTACATATTCATATCTCAAATATTGTCTAGATCTAGTTGGCTTTCTGGAAATGATGAAGAAAATTGCCCCTGTAAGCCTTGAACTTGCATTTTCCCCAAATTTTGACCATATTTTAATCAAAATGTGCCCCCATGTAATTCAAACTGATTTTGTTAAAAGTATTTTTGAACTTATTTGATATTAGCTGTTAAAGTAACATCGTTATTTAGAAAATCAAACAAGATTCAGTAGGTATTCAAGAAATGACAGCCCAAAAGCATCCCACTGACCAACAGCAGATCCTCCAATTTCGGCGTCATTTTCATTGGTTGTATGGGTATGATAGTGACCTCCTTTGACCAAACATCCCCAGATTTGGACGATATTTAACTTTTCTATGATACAAAGGTATTTTCACTTTCACTTCTCAAATATTGTCTAGATCTAGTTGGTTTCCTAGAAATGATGAAGAAAATTTCTCCCGTACCCTTTGTAAATTGTGCATTTTCCGCATATTCTGACCAGATTTTCATTAAAACGTTCCCTTCATGTAGCTCAAACTAATATTTTACAGTATTTTTGAAATTATCTAACATCAGAGATTGAGGTTGCATCATTGTGTAGAAAATAAAAAAGTTCCAATCAGTATTCTAGAAATGACGGCTAATAAGCATCCCGCCGACCAGCCGCAGATCCCTCAATTTTCGTCACTTTTATTGGTTGTATGGGTATGACCATGACCTCCCTTAACCTAACATCCCCAGATTTGGTCCATATTGAACTTTTCTATGATACTACGGTATTTACACCATTAATATCTCTAATATTGTCTAGATCTAGATGCTTTCCTAAGAATGAAGAAGAAAAGCATTCTTGTACCCCTTAAAATGTTGTGCCGTTTTTCACAAATTTGGAAAGATTTCAATCAAAACGTGCCCCCATGTAATTCAAACTAATTTTAAAAATATTTTTAAAACTTTTTTAATATCAGCAATTACAGTTACATCCTTGTTTAGAAAATCAACAAGATCCAATAAGTATTCAAGAAATGACAGCCAAAAGCATCCCGCTGACCAACGCAGATCCTCCAATTTTCGTCATTTTCATTGGTTGTATGGGTATAATAGTGACCTCCTTTGACCAAACATCCCCAGATTTGGACGATATTTAACTTTTTTATAATACAAATATATTTACACATTTCATATCTCAAAAATTGTCTAGATCTAGTTGGTTTCCTAGAAATGATGAAAAAAATTGCTCCGGTACCCCTTGTACAGTATATGCATTTTTCACCAATTTTGACCAAATTTTAATGAAAAGGTGCCCCCATGTAATTTAAACTAATTTTTTACAGTATGTTGAAATTATTTAATATCACAGGTCAAAGTTATATCACTATTTAGAAATTTAACAAGATCTAATTGGTATTCTAGAAATGACAGCCAAAAAACTACCCAGCGACCAACCGCAGATCCTCCAATTTGTTATTTTTATTGTTTGTATGGGTATAATCGTGACCTCCCTTGACCCAACATCCCAAGATTTGGACGATATCTAACTTTTCTATAATGCGAAGGTTTTTACAAATTCATTTCTCAAATATTGTCTAGATCTAGTTGGTTTCCTAGAAATGATGAAGAAAATTTCTCCCGTACCCTTTGTAAATTGAGCATTTTCCCCATATTCTGACCAGATTTTCATTAAAACGTTTCCCCCATGTAGCTCAAACTAATATTTTACAGTATTTTTAAAATTATCTAATATCAGAGATTCAGGTTGCATCATTGTGTAGAAAATCAAAAAGATCCAATCAGTATTCTAGAAATGATGGCTAATAAGCATCCCGCCGACCAGCCGCAGATCCCTCAATTTTCGTCATTTTTATTGGTTGTATGGGTATGACCATGACCTCCCTTGACCCAACATCCCCAGATTTGGTCCATATTGAACTTTTCTATGATACTACGGTATTTACACATTAATATCTCAAATATTGTCTAGATCTAGATGCTTTCCTAAAAAAGAAGAAGAAAAGCATTCTTGTACCCCTTAAAATGTTGTGCCGTTTTTCACAAATTTGGAAAGATTTCAATCAAAACGTGCCCCCATGTAATTCAAACTAATTTAAAAAAATTTTGAACTTATTTAATATCAGCAATTACAGTTACATCATTGTTTAGAAAATTAACAAGATCCAATAAGTATTCAAGAAATGACAGCCAAAAGCATCCCGCTGACTAACGCAGATCCTCCAATTTTCGTCATTTTCATTGGTTGTATGGGTATAATAGTGACCTCCCTTGACCAAACATCCCCAGATTTGGACGATATTTAACTTTTTTATAATACAAATATATTTACACATTCATATCTCAAAAATTGTCTAGATCTAGTTGGTTTCTTAGAAATGATGAAAAAAATTGCTCCGGTACCCCTTGTACATTATATGCATTTTTCACCAATTTTGACCAGATTTGAATGAAAAGGTGCCCCCATGTAAATTAAACTAAATTTTTACAGTATGTTGATATTATTTAATATCACAGGTCAAAGTTATATCACTATTTAGAAATTTAACAAGATCTAATTGGTATTCTAGAAATGACAGCCAAAAAACTACCCAGCGACCAACCGCAGATCCTCCAATTTGTCATTTTTATTGTTTGTATGGGTATAATCGTGACTTCCCTTGACCCAACATCCCCAGATTTGGACGATATCTAACTTTTCTATAATACGAAGGTACTTGCATATTCATATCTCAAATATTGTCTAGATCTAGTTGGTTTCCCAGAAAAGATGAAGAAAATTGCCCCTGTAACCCTTGAACTTGCATTTTCCCCAAATTTTGACCATATTTCAATCAAAACGTGCCCCCATGTAATTCAAACTAACTTTTAAAGTATTTTTGAACTTATTTAATATCAGCTGTGAAAGTCACATCATTATTTAGGAAATCCACAAGATTTAGTAGGTATTCAAGAAATGACAGCCCGAAAGCTTCCCACTGACCAACAGCAGATCCTCCAATTTCGGCATCATTTTCATTGGTTGTATGGGTATGATAGTGACCTCCTTTGACCCAACATCCCCAGATTTGGACAATATTTAACTTTTCTATAATACAAATGTATTTACACATTCATTTCTCAAATATTGTCTAGATCTAGTTGGTTTCCTAGAAATGATGAAGAAAATTTCTCGCGTACCCTTTGTAAATTGAGCATTTTCCCCATATTCTGACCAGATTTTCATTAAAACGTTTCCCCCATGTAGCTCAAACTAATATTTTACAGTATTTTTGAAATTATCTAATATCAGAGATTCAGGTTGCATCATTGTGTAGAAAATCAAAAAGATCCAATCAGTATTCTAGAAATGATGGCTAATAAGCAGCCCGCCGACCAGCCGCAGATCCCTCAATTTTCGTCATTTTTATTGGTTGTATGGGTATGACCATGACCTCCCTTGACCCAACATCCCCAGATTTGGTCCATATTGAACTTTTCTATGATACTACGGTATTTACACATTATCATCTCAAATATTGTCTAGATCTAGATGCTTTCCTAAGAATGAAGAAGAAAAGCATTCTTGTACCCCTTAAAATGTTGTGCCGTTTTTCACAAATTTTGAAAGATTTCAATCAAAACGTGCCCCCATGTAATTCAAACTAATTTTAAAAGTATTTTTGAACTTATTTAATATCAGCAATTACAGTTACATCATTGTTTAGATAATCAACAAGATCCAATAAGTATTCAAGAAATGACAGCCAAAAAGCATTCCGCCGACCAACCGCAGATCCTCCAATTTTCGTCATTTTCATTGGTTGTATGGGTATGATAGTGACCTCCTTTGACCAAACATCCCCAGATTTGGACGATATTTAACTTTTCTATAATACAAATGTATTTACAAATTCATTTCCCAAAAATTGTCTAGATCTAGTTCGTTTCCTAGAAATGACGAAAAAAATTGCTCCGGTACCCCTTGTATATGCATTTTTCACCACTTTTGACCAGATTTCAACAAAAAGGTGCCCCCATGTAATTTAAACTAATTTTTTACGGTATGTTGAAATTATTTAATATCACAGGTCAAAGTTATATTATAATTTAGAAATTCAACAAGATCCAATTGGTATTCTAGAAATGACAGCTAAAAAAAGTACCCAGCGACCAACCGCAGATCCTCCAATTTGTCATTTTTATTGTTTGTATGGATATAATTGTGACCTCCCTTGATCCAACATCCCCAGATTTGGACAATATCTAACTTTTCTATAATACGAAGGTACTTACATATTCATATCCAAAATATTGTCTAGATCTAGTAGGCTTCCTAGAAATGATGAAGAAAATTGCCCCTGTAACCCTTGAACTTGCATTTTCCCCAAATTTTGACCATATTTCAATCAAAACGTGCCCCCATGTAATTCAAACTAACTTTTAAAGTATTTTTGAACTTATTTAATATCAGCTGTGAAAGTCACATCGTTATTAAGGAAATCCACAAGATTCAGTAGGTATTCAAGAAATGACAGCCCGAAAGCATCCCACTGACCAACCGCAGATCCCCCAATTTTCGTCATTTTCATTGGTTGTATGGGTATGATAGTGACCTCCTTTGACCAAACATCCCCAGATTTGGACGATATTTAACTTTTCTATAATACAAAGGTATTTACACAATCATTTCTCAAATATTGTCTAGATCTAGTTGGTTTCCTAGAAATGATGAAGAAAATTTCTCCCGTACCCTTTGTAAATTGTGCATTTTCCCCATATTCTGACCAGATTTTCATTAAAACGGTTCCCCCAAGCTCAAACTAATATTTTACAGTATTTTTGAAATTATCTAATATCAGAGATTGAGGTTGCATCATTGTGTAGAAAATCAAAAAGATCCAATCAGTATTCTAAAAATGACAGCTAATAAGCATCCCGCCGACCAGACGCAGATCCCTCAATTTTCGTCATTTTTATTGGTTGTATGGGTATGACCATGACCTCCCTTGACCCAACATCCCCAGATTTGGTCCATATTGAACTTTTCTATGATACTACGGTATTTACACACTATCATCTCAAATATTGTCTAGATCTAGATGGTTTCCTAAATAGGAAGAAGAAATTCATTCTTGTACCCCTTAAAATGTTGCCGTTTTTCAAAAAATTTGAAAAATTTCAATCAAAACGTGCCCCTCATGTAATTCAAACTATTTTTTAAAGTATTTTTGAACTTATTTAATATCAGCAATTACAGTTACATCATTGTTTAGAAAATCAACAAGATCCAATAAGCATTCAAGAAATGAGAGCCAAAAAGCATCCCGCCGACCAGACGCAGATCCTCATATTTGTCACTTTTACTGTTTGTATGGGTATAATCGTGACCTTCCTTGACCCAACATCCCCAGATTTGGACGATATCTAACTTTTCTATCATACGAAGGTACTTACATATTCATATCTCAAATATTGTCTAGATCTAGATGCTTTCCTAGAAATGATGAATAAAATTGCCCCTGTACCCCTTGAACTTGCATTTTCCCCAAATTTTGACCATATTTCAATCAAAACGTGCCCTCATGTAATTCAAACTATTTTCTTAAAAGTATTTTTGAACTTATTTAATATCAGCTCTTAAAGTCACATCGTTATTTAGAAAATGCACAAGATTCAGTAGATATTCAAGAAATGACAGCCAAAAAGTATCCCACTGACCAACCGCAGATCCCCCAATTTTCGTCATTTTCATTAGTTGTATGGGTATGATAGTGACCTCCCTTGACCCAACCTCCCCAGATTTGGACGATATCTAACTTTTCTATAATACGAAGGTACTTACATATTCATATTTCAAATATTGTCTAGATCTAGTTCGCTTCCTAGAAATGATAAAGAAAATTGCCCCTGTAACCCTTGAACTTGCATTTTCCCCAAATTTTGACCATATTTCAATCAAAACGTGAACCCATGTAATTCAAACTAATTTTTTTAAAGTATTTTTGAACTTATTTAATATCAGCTGTGAAAGTCACATCGTTATTTAAGAAATCCACAAGATTCAGTAGGTATTCAAGAAATGACAGCCCGAAAGCATCCCACTGACCAACAGCAGATCCTCCAATTTCGGCGTCATTTTCATTGGTTGTATGGGTATGATAGTGACCTCCTTTGACCCAACATCCCCAGATTTGGATGATATTTAACTTTTCTATAAAACAATGGTATTTACACATTCATATCTCAAATATAGTCTAGATCTAGTTGGTTTTCTAGAAATGATAAAGAAAATCATTCTTGATAATTTTGTGCATTTTTCACAAATTTTGCCAGATTTCAATCAAAACGTGCCCCATGTAATTTAAGCAAGGTTTTTTTCTTTTTACAGTATGTTTGAGCTTATTAATATCACAGGTCAAAGTTACATCATTATTTAGAATATAAACAAGATCCAATATGTAGTCTAGAAATAAGAGCCAAAAAACATTTTGCGGACCAACCGCAGATCCCCCCAATTTTCGTCATTTTTATTGGTTGTATGGGTATGATAGTGACCTCCTTTGACCCAACATCCCCAGATTTGGATGATATTTAACTTTTCTATAAAACAATGGTATTTACACATTCATATCTCAAATATAGTCTAGATCTAGTTGGTTTTCTAGAAATGATGAAGAAAATCATTCTTGAACCCCTTCCCTTATAATTTTGTGCATTTTTCACAAATTTTGCCAGATTTCAATCAAAACGTGCCCCCATGTAATTTAAGCAAGGTTTTTTTCTTTTTACAGTATGTTTGAGCTTATTAAATATCACAGGTCAAAGTTACATCATTATTTAGAATATAAACACGATCCAATATGTAGTCTAGAAATAAGAGCCCAAAAACATTTTGCGAACCAACCGCAGATCCCCCCAATTTTCGTCATTTTTATTGGTTGTATGGGTATGATCGTGACCTCCTTTGACCCAACATCCCCAGATTTGGATGATATTTAACTTTTCTATAAAACAATGGTATTTACACATTCATATCTCAAATATAGTCTAGATCTAGTTGGTTTTCTAGAAATGATGAAGAAAATCATTCTTGAACCCCTTCCCTTATAATTTTGTGCATTTTTCACAAATTTTGCCAGATTTCAATCAAAACGTGCCCCCATGTAATTTAAGCAAGGTTTTTTTCTTTTTACAGTATGTTTGAGCTTATTAAATATCACAGGTCAAAGCTACATCATTATTTAGAATATAAACACGATCCAATATGTAGTCTAGAAATAAGAGCCAAAAAACATTTTGCGGACCAACCGCAGATCCCCCCAATTTTCGTTGGTTTCCTAGAAATGATGAAGAAAATTTCTCCCGTACCCTTTGTAAATTGTGCATTTTCCCCATATTCTGACCTGATTTTCATTAAAACGTTCCCCTCATGTAATTCAAACTATTTTTTAAAGTATTTTTGAACTTATTTAATATCAGCAATTACAGTTACATCATTGTTTAGAAAATCAAAAGATCCAATAAGTATTCAAGAAATGACAGCCAAAAAGCATCCCGCCGACCAACCGCAGATCCTCATATTTGTCACTTTTTTACTGTTTGTATGGGTATAATCATGACCTTCCTTGACCCAACATCCCCAAATTTGGTCCATATCTAACTTTTCTATAATACTGAAGGTACTTACATATTCATATCTCAAATATTGTCTAGATCTAGATGCTTTCCTAAAATGATGAAAAAATTGCCCCTGTACCCCTTGAACTTGCATTTTCCCAAAATTTGACCATATTTCAATCAAAACGTGCCCTCATGTAATTCAAACTATTTTCTTAAAGTATTTTTGAACTTATTTAATATCAGCTCTTAAAGTCACATCATTGTTTAGAA
>JAIGNY010001730.1:0-21823 GCA_020152595.1 Chiridota heheva | reverse complement strand
CAACAGTTTCTTCAATTGCATTTTGTATGGGGGGTATTGCAAAATACTGAAGTTGGGAACGGTCCACTAGTAAAGCCATTATTCACAATATTTCTTTAACAGCTGATTTATCTTAGCATTTCTGGCAGCAGCAGAGGTCGTCTTCTTCCTCTTAGCGGTAGTCTTTTTCTTGGCTGGAGCTTTCTTTTTCTTTGTAGCTGTTTTTTTCTTCTTGACAGCAGCTTTCTTTTTTGTAGGTCTTCTCGCACTGCCGGACTGAGCGGCTTTTAATTTCTTCATTAGATCCGCAGCTATTTTATCCCTTTCTCTTTGGGAAATTGAGGTGATTGACTTCTTAACCCTCTTCCTGAAACAATATCAGCTGCCATATCCGCACCCACACGCATCCCCTGTTTTGCGACATTTCGAGCTATACCGGGCGCTTTCTTTATTGCAGCCTGGGCTGCAGTCTTGGCCATCGGTATTAACATACGTCCTAGAGCCCCGAAAATACCTCCCAAGCCCCCCCTTTGATAAGGATTGCCTACATAGACAGCATTCGCCATGTTGCTCGTGCGAAAAACAAAGATTTAATGATACAACAAGACCACAATGTTCCCCAGTTTAGAGGCATTGGTCCTACCACCAAAAAATGCATCTCTAGGGTTGAGAGGTTTCCTAAAAACTTTTCCGGCAAGATATTTCTGGACCTCATCGTCACTCTTTTTCATCTCATCCCACACGCATTCCCACATCTCTTCAACATAAAAACCACCAGCCTCCAATTTCTCAATGTTTCTCTCTGTCTTATCACGAGCGTCGCCCATGGTCTCACCCCCGTAAGGAATAAGGGCGCTACGGTCAGGGAAACACTTCACACATCCATGGTACACGCACCCCTGGAATTCAAACAACCTTTTGCCACATTTCCCATCCACATAGTGCTCTCCCACCCTCGCTTCTTCCCCATCAGATTCAGCTGTTTGAATAGTTTGTTGCATTTGAAAAGATCGAAAACGTAACCATTCAATCGCTTTCAATGACTGAATCTGCCTCCCCGCCCTACCTCCTGGGGGGCACCACTGCTAATGTCTTGGGTATGATGTAATCCTTGCGGAAAACACGCATACAGGCAGAAGCAATGGTTATGTTAAATTCAAATGGGTCAAACCCGCATGCCTCCTTGAAACTAACACACCCCTCTTTCAATATGCACACATCAGACTTACAATAGCTTGAAAGCTCTTTAGTCATGCAAAATCTCTTACCGGATTGATGACTGTACCACTCCAGAAAAGATCTTCTTTTTTTAGGGAACATCTGATCGGGATCATACATTTTCAAAGCGGGCCAATCCCCGTCATAGTCGTCGTTCGAACCGTCATTGAATAGGTACGGGAATTAACCCTTCTCGCGCTCCTGCAAGTCAAAATTTTTAGGGAACTTGGCTAGGGCCATAGGTAAAAAATGTAAGGAATCAATAAAACGAAATTGGGGGGTGCTTTCGCTTCTTGAAACGTGCGCCTTTGATGTCAAACTTGAAATTGTATTACCATTCATGATTACATTAAATTTTACCCTCCTGAGTTCCTTCAGCACGAACCCCCCATCATACCCCTTAAAATGATGTACATTATACGTTAAACCAAAATTCGGTGAATCTAAAACAAAATCTACAAACTTTTGAAGAGTACGTGGCCCGCTAAATGTATAAAACTTATCATGGTCGTACGAAGGACATCAGATATCTAAATTAGTTTCATGTTCGCAAGCAGAGCATGTTTGAATACCCATACAAAAATTAGGCTTGTGTTCTTCGATATCGTTTACATTGGGTGGCAATATGTAACTCTCAAAATCAAAGTACATATATTTCATTTGTTTCTTTTCATTACCACCTTTTTGGGCTTTGGTAAAGGCGTGATAAAACACCTATGTCCGCATTTGGCAACCTGCCTGCAATTTCGGCAATACTTTGTATTTGCATCGCAGAAATGCTTATTGCTACCGAGAGTTTTGTTGCACAGAGGGCAACCTTTCAAACCTTCACAGACTGTAATATTTGACCTATCCGAATATAAGACAGTCTTATGGTTATTAAAACATACTTTGCTTGGGAACATGCGAAAACAAACATTACATGAAAGCCAGCCCCCTCCCTGCGGCAATTCCCAGACCCACCCCTACAATAGGTACAGCAAGACCCACATTTATGGGTCTTCAGCTGCCTGCATGTTCTACAGCAACGAAAACAAAAAGCCCTAGTGGAAAGAAATGAAGGGACCGAGTTAATTACATCGAAATGGTTTTTTGAGAAAAATAAATTAAATTTCTTCTCCTTTTCAACCGATCCCTTATGAAATATTAGTGAATGTAAATTATCTTGAAACACAAAAATTTGAAAATCTGATAAAATTCTTTGAAACTTATCTAAAGATTCAAGGGTACCACATTCTTCAGTATCGACGCCTGCTTGCGCGCACAAAAGCTCAGCTTGTAATTCCTGAGCTTCAAAATTACTCCTAAATTTATCTTTGGTATAGCGTGACATGTTGTCGTATTTCAATTTTGCTACGAGAAGAGCTCGCGGAAGGCAAATTTCTGACACTTTGTGTTATCAGGTTCCGAGTCATTGCCCTTCCCTTGAGGCATAGCAATATGTGTCAGTTCAACAATCAAATGGTCCCCGACACCAAAATCTCTTTTGCTTTGCATTACGTTTTCAATGCGCTGCATTAAACGATCTACAGTAAGCTGGTCAACTTGACCGAACGGGATACCGATTGGATAATCTAAACTATCACCAGTAATGCTAAATGAAATTTTATCAAACGAATTAAATTTATTAAGTAAAGCATGCAAAATGACCTCTAACATGCAGTACCCGAAACGCTTGGAAATGATTAGTCACATCCTCCATCAGTTTTTCTAAAACAGATTCATCAAACCGAATCGAATAAGTTGATTTGGTCGACTTGAATTTTGTAATCGCTACCCTGCTGGTTTCATGAATATAAAGAAGATTTTTATATTCATCAGCAGCAGCTGCGATGTGGTCAAAATCTAATGAAGAATTTACCTCTTCATTTTCACTCGTTTCGAGGGCCTCCATTAATTCGTCGAAGGCGCTGGAGGCCTCATTGACGCCTCCGACTTGGGCATCCTCTTCATCCGAAACAGGGCATAGCACTTCAGACCCCACCTGAGCTTGGGTCAATCCTAAAAAATCTTCTCGAAAAAAATTGTACCCCTCG
Organism: Chiridota heheva; assembly: GCA_020152595.1. Taxonomy (NCBI): domain Eukaryota; kingdom Metazoa; phylum Echinodermata; class Holothuroidea; order Apodida; family Chiridotidae; genus Chiridota; species Chiridota heheva. The sequence goes on along the minus strand of JAIGNY010001730.1, from coordinate 18,590 downwards.
GGTCCTGAACTGTTATCGTCTGAAAAAAGGCTGTCCGATGTGGCGTGAATATCCGCGGAACATCCATACTCGGCTTGCCGGGAATAACCAGGCTCGGCTTGGCGGGAACATCCATTCTCGGCTTGGCGGGAACATCCAGGCTCGGTTTGGCGGGAACATCCAGGCTCGGTTTGGCGGGAACATCCAGGCTCGGTTTGGCGGGAACATCCGTTGCTACGGGGACTGTCGCGACCTCACTATCTCCATAATACTCGCTCTCTCCAGATTCCTCGACAATTACCTCAGACTCCTCCATGTCCTTATCCTCTAAACTCAATTTTCCAAACTCCTCTATGTCCGCTTCACTGTTACATTCCTCAACTAAACTCATTTTTTTGTCCGCTTCACTGTTACATTCCTCAATTTCTTTTTCACTGTCACTAATATTACTACTCTGTTCTGAGACATCAGCCTCATAGTCGCTATCACTAGCAGCACTATCCTCATTACCCGTACTATTTATATCCTCCTTTGTGAGCTCCTTCACTCTTTTTGCGCCTTGAACAAGTCCTCTTTCAATCTTTCCAAACTCCTTTTTTTCGGCTCACGCACAAACGATATTGTGCCGCTTTCCGATACGCTCCGATGCATAGGCGTGCAGTTTGGCATTGAAGAACCGTCTGCCTTTTGCCACAAACCGTCAGAAAAATATAGCCTTTCTTGAGTAACTCTACTTGTCTCCACGCCATTTTTTTAAAAAAATTAATTGCGTCAACGGGGCTTCGATAAATCCGGTGAAAATGTTTGAAGAACTGATGAGCTGGAAAGGGATCATTTCCTTTTATACCAGCTATTCCTGCTCTAAAACTGAAAAGCGGTATCCGCCACTAAAATCGCGGGGTCAGGTTACTGCAGTGTACAGTAATTATTAATATGTACATAGGTTGCTGCTAAACCCGGAAATGTGTGTACCTTGCTGATGAATATGTGTGTACCTTGCTGTTGAAAATGTAAAAAAATTCCTATAAATAGGATGATCCCGGTTGAATGGGGTGGCCAGGGGGTAAACTTAACATGGATACTTCTAACACAAACTTGGGACTTAGAGATTTTCTTTGATAAACTTGGGACTTAGAGATTTTCTTGTTCTCTAACTCTGGATTAATGTGCGTAGGTTGCTGAAATGGTGGTGAGATGCGAATATGTGCATACCTTGCTGTTTTGACTCGAGAGCGCAGCACGAGAGTAAAAACAGCAAGGTATGCACATATTCGCATCTCACCACCATTTCAGCAACCTACGCACATTACACTACTAGTATGTTATCATATGTTTGAAAAAACTGTAATGAAAAGGAACATTTATTCAACAGGTTCGAAAACACAAGACAGCGTCTTGCTATGGGCCGGTGAAGATTGTTTGACGGAGGAGACATATCGAAACACCAAATTATATGACATGTACTGCAGGGGCCTGACCCCAAACACCAAAGGGGTCGTCGTGAGTGATCCTTCTTCCCCCTTCTTCTTGGATGGAGGGGGGAAGAAAGTTGAACGGATTGCGCAGGTCGTTCAGCGACTTTGGGGGAAAGTGGGATTTGAAAAGAAAATTTCTCCAAACAGTTTTCACTGTATGGCAGGAACAAAGGTAAGAAGCTTGGAGCTTTTCATCAAATTACTATACCTTTAGCATTCTGTATCCTTTTTTCTCTGTGCTGCTGTCAGGCTTTTAGTCAACAACCTGTCGCATTTTCAACAGATCATTGATTATTCAAAATTTAAGTTGCTTTTATGAACATATTATTTTTTAAATTTCAATTTGAGCAAATGAAAAGTAGCAATAATTAACAACAACAAAACTAGGAAAGAAAATAATTTTGAAAATAAATTTAAAAACAACAGAGGGGAATTTAGTTAAGAATATAATGTGTTGTTGTGTACCCTTTCGCATATTACATTATTCACTCACTCCCTCACTGTCCTCTTCGGGCCATGTGTCTCATAAGGCTGCAGTGTATCTCTCACCAACGTATCTCTGGCAGCATGTCTGGCTTTTATTCCAAGAATTCCACCTAGCTCCTCTCTTTCCTTCAATACCATTCTTCTCCATGTCATTCTTGAGCGTCCTACTTTCCTTCTTCCTTCTGGCTTCCATGTCAATGCTGTCATGCAGTGGCTGCCCTATTTCATTCGTAATACATTCCCAATCCACCTCCATCTTCTTATTTTGAATTTGTTGCTAATTCTCCTTTGCATTTATTAAAGACATTAAAATTAAATACTCTAGCTTGATATCTGATAGAGAACGACAAAATAACCAACTACCAGAAACATCATCATAAAATCTTATTCCATTCTCAAGTTATCCAAGTTTGAAGTTGTAACATGGATGCTGCCATCTTGTGTTGAAATAGTTCCAGTGATGTCATAATTTGCCCTATGTGCTAGCACGCAATGTATTTTTTTTAAATACTCTTTTAAGTTTTCTTTCCAAAATGCACCCTGCTCACCTTATACCGCTCCCTCCTCAGATCCAGGTTGGATTATGGCAATTTCTTCTTCGCCTCCGCCCGCTAATTTACTTGAAACACCTGGAGGTCACTGAGAGCACTGCCCTAAGGCTTTGCCTCCCCTATCACCAGTCTCGACGTCAAAGCCAACAAACTCCCTTCCACCTCCGGTGCATGAAGGCCGGCCTCTCCTTTGCTCTCCGCAACCTCACTGATCCACAAAACCCTTGCTTCCATTCAATCCGCTCTTCCTCCTTCACCAACCTCTTCAATCTCAACAAACGAATTCCCCCCCCCACCTTTCGGGATCCAAATGCACTCCCACTTCTCTAAAACCAACATCAACATTTTGTCGATTGCCAGCACACCATCCCACTTACACCCACCTGGACTATTCACCCCCAAGGTTTACTTTGGTATTTCTTCCTTCATGGAAGCTCTCTACAACCCAGCCTTCTTCCACTCCAAATACTGTCAACTTAGTAGACATTTCCATGACTGCTCCTTCCTCTTCACCGACGGCTCCACACGGGAAGGCTTCTCTGCAGCCGCCTGTCCTGGCCTCACCCTCTCTTCAAGGTTAGCCGATGGCACCTCTATCTACTCTGCCAAGGCAAAGGCCATCCTCCTAGGCTTAAACTTCATAGAACTCTCTTTCCGCCCCCATTTCGTCATCTTCTCTGACTCTAAATCCGTCCTCACTGGCATCCTAAACATGCTCTGGCCCTTCCTCTTCCTCAAACATCATCAACTTCCTCTGCAACAACAACCTCTTCCACCACATATAATCTCTTCCCCCTCCTCCCTTTCTACACCTAACCTTACACACCTCATTCTTTTCACCTAAATTTTTCTCCCACATTCAGCTTCTCCCCTTTATCTCCCTTACAAACCTTCCATTTCCTCACTATCCTTACTCTTACACCATTATTTATTAACACCCTCTTGGCACATTTGACTTTGACTGTCGCGTTAAACATCAACAAACCAAACCTAAATGCATTAACATGAAGTTCTGACGGCTTGAATCATTAATGTGATATATAAATACAACTTTAATGATAGAACCATACAAAGGACAAATAATTTCTTAAAAGTTAGAAAATTGGAAATAGATTACAAAGAAATATAATAATATTCTAATCTGTACTGGGTGTATGACATCATTTTAAGAGGGCATATAAACAAAATGGCCGCTCCTATGTATGTTTATGTTGACAGAATTAATGTTTTCAAAAATTAGGAAATACATGCTTAATTGTTTTGTACAATGTGAAATTTCTGTAGGTTTATATTGACAAAATTCATGTTTGCAGAAATAAGAAAATATAAGCTTGATTGTTTTATACAATCTGTAATTTCTTTAAATTACTTGTATAATTATTTATATTAAATGAATGAAAACCTAGACTTTGTATCCTGAAAAAAAGCTTGTTTAGTTTTTTTTGAGTATGGCTGATCACATTTTGATAAATTTGTGATGTATGACTAGACAGACAGTTTTTGGGTATGGCTGATCACATTTGGATACATTTGTGATGTATGACTAGACAGACAGTTTTGGGTATGGCTGATCACATTTGGATACATTTGTGATGTATGACTAGACAGACAGTTTTTGATTTGATACATTTGGCTGATCAGACAGACATTTGGATATGGCTGATCACATTTGTGATGTATGACTAGACAGACAGTTTTGGTGGCTGATCACATTTGGATACATTTGTGATGTATGACTAGACAGACAGTTTTTGACAGTTTTGTGATGTATGACTAGCAGACAGTGATCATCATTTGGATACATTTGTGATGTATGACTAGACAGACAGTTTTTGTGTATGGCTGATCACATTTGGATAAATTTGTGATGTATGACTAGACAGACAGTTTTTGAGACAGATCACATTTGTAAATTTGTGATGGACTGATCAGTTTTTGAGTGGCTGATCACATTTGATACATTTGTGATGTATGACTAGACAGACAGTTTTTGTGTATGGCTGATCACATTTGGATACATTTGTGATGTATGACTAGACAGACAGTTTTTGTGTATGGCTGATCACATTTGGATACATTTGTGATGTATGACTAGACAGACAGTTTTTGAGTGGCTGATCACATTTGGATACATTTGTGATGTATGACTAGACAGACAGTTTTTGAGTGGCTGATCACATTTGGATAAATTTGTGATGTATGACTAGACAGACAGTTTTTGGGTGGCTGATCACATTTGGATACATTTGTGATGTATGACTAGACAGACAGTTTTTGGGTGGCTGATCACATTTGGATACATTTGTGATGTATGACTAGACAGACAGTTTTTGTGTATGGCTGATCACATTTGGATACATTTGTGATGTATGACTAGACAGACAGTTTTTGGGTATGGCTGATCACATTTGGATACATTTGTGATGTATGACTAGACAGACAGTTTTTGGGTGGCTGATCACAATTGGATACATTTGTGATGTATGACTAGACAGACAGTTTTTGGGTGGCTGATCACATTCGGATACATTTGTGATGTATGACTAGACAGACAGTTTTTGAGTGGCTGATCACATTTGGATACATTTGTGATGTATGACTAGACAGACAGTTTGTGAGTATGGCTGATCACATTTGGATACATTTGTGATGTATGACTAGACAGACAGTTTTTGGGTATGGCTGATCACATTTGGATACATTTGTGATGTATGACTAGACAGACAGTTTTTGAGTGGCTGATCACATTTGGATAAATTTGTGATGTATGACTAGACAGACAGTTTTTGAGTGGCTGATCACATTTGGATACATTTGTGATGTATGACTAGACAGACAGTTTTTGTGTATGGCTGATCACATTTGGATACATTTGTGATGTATGACTAGACAGACAGTTTTTGAGTGGCTGATCACATTTGGATAAATTTGTGATGTATGACTAGACAGACAGTTTTTGAGTGGCTGATCACATTTGGATACATTTGTGATGTATGACTAGACAGACAGTTTTTGTGTATGGCTGATCACATTTGGATACATTTGTGATGTATGACTAGACAGACAGTTTTTGTGTATGGCTGATCACATTTGGATACATTTGTGATGTATGACTAGACAGACAGTTTTTGAGTGGCTGATCACATTTGGATACATTTGTGATGTATGACTAGACAGACAGTTTTTGAGTGGCTGATCACATTTGGATAAATTTGTGATGTATGACTAGACAGACAGTTTTTGGGTGGCTGATCACATTTGGATACATTTGTGATGTATGACTAGACAGACAGTTTTTGAGTGGCTGATCACATTTGGATAAATTTGTGATGTATGACTAGACAGACAGTTTTGGGTGGCTGATCACATTTGGATACATTTGTGATGTATGACTAGACAGACAGTTTTTGAGTGGCTGATCACATTTGGATACATTTGTGATGTATGACTAGACAGACAGTTTTGGGTGGCTGATCACATTTGGATACATTTGTGATGTATGACTAGACAGACAGTTTTTGAGTATGGCTGATCACATTTGGATACATTTGTGATGTATGACTAGACAGACAGTTTTTGGGTATGGCTGATCACATGTGGATACATTTGTGATGTATGACTAGACAGACAGTTTTTGGGTGGCTGATCACATTTGGATACATTTGTGATGTATGACTAGACAGACAGTTTTTGTGTATGGCTGATCACATTTGGATACATTTGTGATGTATGACTAGACAGACAGTTTTTGGGTGGCTGATCACATTTGGATACATTTGTGATGTATGACTAGACAGACAGTTTTTGAGTGGCTGATCACATTTGGATAAATTTGTGATGTATGACTAGACAGACAGTTTTTGGGTATGGCTGATCACATTTGGATAAATTTGTGATGTATGACTAGACAGACAGTTTTTGAGTATGGCTGATCACATTTGGATACATTTGTGATGTATGACTAGACAGACAGTTTTTGGGTGGCTGATCACATTTGGATACATTTGTGATGTATGACTAGACAGACAGTTTTTGGGTGGCTGATCACATTTGGATACATTTGTGATGTATGACTAGACAGACAGTTTTTGGGTGGCTGATCACATTTGGATACATTTGTGATGTATGACTAGACAGACAGTTTTTGTGTATGGCTGATCACATTTGGATACATTTGTGATGTATGACTAGACAGACAGTTTTTGGGTGGCTGATCACATTTGGATACATTTGTGATGTATGACTAGACAGACAGTTTTTGGGTGGCTGATCACATTTGGATACATTTGTGATGTATGACTAGACAGACAGTTTTGGGTGGCTGATCACATTTGGATACATTTGTGATGTATGACTAGACAGACAGTTTTTGGGTATGGCTGATCACATTTGGATACATTTGTGATGTATGACTAGACAGACAGTTTTTGAGTGGCTGATCACATTTGGATACATTTGTGATGTATGACTAGACAGACAGTTTTTGGGTGGCTGATCACATTTGGATACATTTGTGATGTATGACTAGACAGACAGTTTTTGTGTATGGCTGATCACATTTGGATACATTTGTGATGTATGACTAGACAGACAGTTTTTGAGTGGCTGATCACATTTGGATACATTTGTGATGTATGACTAGACAGACAGTTTTTGGGTATGGCTGATCACATTTGGATACATTTGTGATGTATGACTAGACAGACAGTTTTTGGGTATGGCTGATCACATTTGGATACATTTGTGATGTATGACTAGACAGACAGTTTTTGAGTATGGCTTATCACATTTGGATACATTTGTGATGTATGACTAGACAGACAGTTTTTGAGTGGCTGATCACATTTGGATACATTTGTGATGTATGACTAGACAGACAGTTTTTGTGTATGGCTGATCACATTTGGATACATTTGTGATGTATGACTAGACAGACAGTTTTTGGGTATGGCTGATCACATTTGGATACATTTGTGATGTATGACTAGACAGACAGTTTTTGGGTATGGCTGATCACATTTGGATACATTTGTGATGTATGACTAGACAGACAGTTTTTGGGTGGCTGATCACATTTGGATACATTTGTGATGTATGACTAGACAGACAGTTTTTGGGTGGCTGATCACATTCGGATACATTTGTGATGTATGACTAGACAGACAGTTTTTGTGTATGGCTGATCACATTTGGATACATTTGTGATGTATGACTAGACAGACAGTTTTTGGGTATGGCTGATCACATTTGGATACATTTGTGATGTATGACTAGACAGACAGTTTTTGAGTGGCTGATCACATTTGGATACATTTGTGATGTATGACTAGACAGACAGTTTTTGGGTGGCTGATCACATTTGGATACATTTGTGATGTATGACTAGACAGACAGTTTTTGGGTATGGCTGATCACATTTGGATACATTTGTGATGTATGACTAGACAGACAGTTTTTGGGTATGGCTGATCACATTTGGATACATTTGTGATGTATGACTAGACAGACAGTTTTTGGGTGGCTGATCACATTTGGATACATTTGTGATGTATGACTAGACAGACAGTTTTTGGGTATGGCTGATCACATTTGGATACATTTGTGATGTATGACTAGACAGACAGTTTTTGTGTATGGCTGATCACATTTGGATACATTTGTGATGTATGACTAGACAGACAGTTTTTGGGTGGCTGATCACATTTGGATACATTTGTGATGTATGACTAGACAGACAGTTTTTGGGTGGCTGATCACATTTGGATACATTTGTGATGTATGACTAGACAGACAGTTTTTGAGTGGCTGATCACATTTGGATACATTTGTGATGTATGACTAGACAGAGTTTTTGGGTATGGCTGATCACATTTGGATACATTTGTGATGTATGACTAGACAGACAGTTTTTGGGTATGGCTGATCACATTTGGATACATTTGTGATGTATGACTAGACAGACAGTTTTTGAGTGGCTGATCACATTTGGATACATTTGTGATGTATGACTAGACAGACAGTTTTTGGGTGGCTGATCACATTTGGATACATTTGTGATGTATGACTAGACAGACAGTTTTTGGGTATGGCTGATCACATTTGGATACATTTGTGATGTATGACTAGACAGACAGTTTTTGAGTATGGCTGATCACATTTGGATAAATTTGTGATGTATGACTAGACAGACAGTTTTTGGGTATGGCTGATCACATTTGGATACATTTGTGATGTATGACTAGACAGACAGTTTTTGGGTATGGCTGATCACATTTGGATACATTTGTGATGTATGACTAGACAGACAGTTTTTGGGTATGGCTGACCACATTTGGATACATTTGTGATGTATGACTAGACAGACAGTTTTTGAGTGGCTGATCACATTTGGATAAATTTGTGATGTACAGTATGACTAGACAGACAGTTTTTGGGTATGGCTGATCACATTTGGATACATTTGTGATGTATGACTAGACAGACAGTTTTTGGGTGGCTGATCACATTTGGATACATTTGTGATGTATGACTAGACAGACAGTTTTTGGGTATGGCTGATCACATTTGGATACATTTGTGATGTATGACTAGACAGACAGTTTTTGGGTATGGCTGATCACATTTGGATACATTTGTGATGTATGACTAGACAGACAGTTTTTGGGTATGGCTGATCACATTTGGATACATTTGTGATGTATGACTAGACAGACAGTTTTTGAGTGGCTGATCACATTTGGATAAATTTGTGATGTATGACTAGACAGACAGCTCAACATTTTTTTGTAATTCTTTAAATTTCTTTTCTGCATCTCAGTCATTGAAAATGTTGCAAAAGTGTTTTACTTCTAAAAATTGAATGGTGTTATGATAAAGACAAACACTTGATGATCCTCTTCAAACAATTCTGAAAGACATACAAACAAAGGATTTGGAAAAGAAAATGACATGGTTGCTCTGTATCACATAATACAAGATTATTGAAACAAATACTAATACATAATATAATACAAGATTATTGAAACAAATACTAATACAAGATTAGACAAAATGGCAGCCCCATGTTTTTTAATTTTTTTAAATGCATTGTTTTTCATTATTTCATTAGAGTTTAAAGGGGTGTAGCTATTACTCCCTCTACGTGTCCATATATATGGGCAAATGTGTATCTTATTAACATTTAAAAAAATTCAAATGATGAACTGGATGTACATTGAAGAAAGGGGGACGGATAATTATCAATAACTAACCATATACTTTTTTTCTGCTTAAATTACACAGACAAGGGAATCATTGCCAGGCTTGCAGAAGCGTATGATTGCTGAGTTCATGTACCACCAGGAGACGACACAACAACAGTACTACACTGCTGCACAAATGCATTCAACTGCGGTCGATGCATCCCTCCTGGTCAAGTCACTCCTCATCCAGGTAGTAAATCATTGTCTGTTTTAGACCCTTCCACCTCTCTTTACCATTTCTTGCCCCTTCTCTCAATCCTCCTTATTCCACTTATATGAAATCATTTTCGTTATTTTAGCACCATGATTTTCTTGTACCCTCTTAAAACCCACTTGGTACAGTTGCTGTCCCATCGCCATTAAACATGATTTTCTTGTACCCTCTTAATACCCACTTGGCACAGTTGCTGTCCCATTGCCATTAAACATGATTTTCTTGTACCCTCTTAATACCCACTTCATACAGTTGCTGTCCCATTGCCATTAAACATGATTTTCTTGTACCCTCTTAATACCCAGTTGCTGTCCCATTGTCATTAAACATGATTTTCTTGTACCCTCTTAATACCCACTTGGCACAGTTTGCTGTCCCATTGCCATTAAACATGATTTTCTTGTACCCTCTTAATACCCACTTGGCCCAGTTGCTGTCCCATTGCCATTAAACATGATTTTCTTGTACCCTCTTAATACCCACTTGGCCCAGTTGCTGTCCCATTGCCATTAAACATGATTTTCTTGTACCCTCTTAATACCCACTTGGCCCAGTTGCTGTCCCATTGCCATTAAACATGATTTTCTTTTACCCTCTTAATACCCACTTGGCATAGTTGCTGTCCCATTGCCATTAAACCCCCTCTTAATACCCACTTGGCCCAGTTGCTGTCCCATTGCCATTAAACATGATTTTCTTGTACCCTCTTAATACCCACTTGGCACAGTTGCTGTCCCATTGCCATTAAACCCCCTCTTAATACCCACTTGGCACAGTTGCTGTCCTATTGCCATTAAACCCCCTCTTAATACCCACTTGGCACAGTTGCTGTCCCATTGCCATTAAACCCCCTCTTAATACCCACTTGGCACAGTTGCTGTCCCATTGCCATTAAACCCCCTCTTAATACCCACTTGGCACAGTTGCTGTCCCATTGCTGTTAAACATGATTTTCTTGTACCCTCTTAATACCCTCTTGGCACAGTTGCTGTCTCATTGCCAATAAACATGATTTTCTTGTACCCTCTTAATACCCACTTGGCCCAGGTGCTGTCCCATTGCCATTAAATCTCAATAAACAACAACAACAACGTCTTTAGACTGAATTTGGTATCAATGAGCAGATAAGCACATAAGCAAAGTCATTTCATTTTATTTACAACTCATTAACTTTACATTCATCCAATTTAGTTTAATCCTGTCTTCACATTTGTACATTTCCAACTCATTAACTCTACATTCATCCAATGTAATTGAATCCCGTCTTCACATTTGTACATTTCCAACTCATTAACTCTACATTCATCCAATGTAATTGAATCCTGTCTTAACATTTGTACATTTACAACTCATTAACTCTACATTCATCCAATGTAATTGATTCCTGTCTTCACATTTGTACATTTACAACTCATTAACTCTACATTCATCCAATGTAATTGAATCCTGTCTTCACATTTGTACATTTACAACTCATTAACTCTACATTCATCCAATGTAATTGAATCCCGTCTTCACATTTGTACATTTCCAACTCATTAACTCTACATTCATCCAATGTAATTGAATCCTGTCTTCACATTTGTACATTTACAACTCATTAACTCTACATTCATCCAATGTAATTGAATCCTGTCTTCACATTTGTACATTTCCAACTCATTAACTCTACACTCATCCAATGTAATTGAATCCTGTCTTCACATTTGTACATTTACAACTCATTAACTCTACATTCATCCAATGTAATTGAATCCCGTCTTCACATTTGTACATTTCCAACTCATTAACTCTATATTCATCCAATGTAATTGAATCCCGTCTTCACATTTGTACATTTACAACTCATTAACTCTACATTCATCCAATGTAATTGAATCCTGTCTTCACATTTGTACATTTCCAACTCATTAACTCTACATTCATCCAATGTAATTGATTCCTGTCTTCACATTTGTACATTTCAACTCATTAACTCTACATTCATCCAATGTAATTGAATCCTGTCTTCACATTTGTACATTTACAACTCATTAACTCTACATTCATCCAATGTAATTGAACCCTGTCTTCACATTTGTACATTTACAACTCATTAACTCTATATTCATCCAATGTAATTGATTCCTGTCTTCACATTTGTACATTAACAACTCATTAACTCTACATTCATCCAATGTAATTAAATCCTGTCTTCACATTTGTACATTTACAACTCATTAAGTTTACATTCATCCAATGTAATTGAATCCCGTCTTCACATTTGTACATTTACAACTCATTAACTCTACATTCATCCAATGTAATTGATTCCTGTCTTCACATTTGTACATTTCCAACTCATTAACTCTACATTCATCCAATGTAATTGAATCCTGTCTTCACATTTGTACATTTACAACTCATTAACTCTACATTCATCCAATTTAATTGATTCCTGTCTTCACATTTGTACATTTACAACTCATTAACTCTATATTCATCCAATGTAATTGAATCCTGTCTTAACATTTGTACATTTACAACTCATTAACTCTACATTCATCCAATGTAATTGAATCCTGTCTTCACATTTGTACATTTCCAACTCATTAACTCTACATTCATCCAATGTAATTGATTCCTGTCTTCACATTTGTACATTTACAACTCATTAACTCTACATTCATCCAATGTAATTGAATCCCGTCTTCACATTTGTACATTTCAACTCATTAACTCTACATTCATCCAATGTAATTGATTCCTGTCTTCACATTTGTACATTTACAACTCATTAACTCTACATTCATCCAATGTAATTGAATCCTGTCTTCACATTTGTACATTTCCAACTCATTAACTCTACATTCATCCAATGTAATTGATTCCTGTCTTCACATTTGTACATTTACAACTCATTAACTCTACACTCATCCAATGTAATTGAACCCTGTCTTCACATTTGTACATTTACAACTCATTAACTCTACATTCATCCAATGTAATTGATTCCTGTCTTCACATTTGTACATTTACAACTCATTTTCTCTACATTCATCCAATGTAATTGAATCCCGTCTTCACATTTGTACATTTACAACTCATTAACTCTACATTCATCCAATGTAATTGAATCCTGTCTTCACATTTGTACATTTACAACTCATTAACTCTACATTCATCCAATGTAATTGAATCCTGTCTTCACATTTGTACATTTACAACTCATTAACTCTATATTCATCCAATGTAATTGAATCCTGTCTTCACATTTGTACATTTACAACTCATTAACTCTACATTCATCCAATGTAATTGAATCCTGTCTTCACATTTGTACATTTACAACTCATTAACTCTACACTCATCCAATGTAATTGAATCCGGTCTTCACATTTGTACATTTACAACTCATTAACTCTACATTCATCCAATGTAATTGAATCCTGTCTTCACATTTGTACATTTACAACTCATTAACTCTACATTCATCCAATGTAATTGAATCCTGTCTTCACATTTGTACATTTATAACTCATTAACTCTATATTCATCCAATGTAATTGAATCCTGTCTTCACATTTGTACATTTACAACTCATTAACTCTACATTCATCCAATGTAATTGAATCCTGTCTTCACATTTGTACATTTACAACTCATTAACTCTATATTCATCCAATGTAATTGAATCCTGTCTTAACATTTGTACATTTACAACTCATTAACTCTACATTCATCCAATGTAATTTAATCCTGTCTTCACATTTGTACATTTCCAACTCATTAACTCTACATTCATCCAATGTAATTGATTCCTGTCTTAACATTTGTACATTTACAACTCATTAACTCTACATTCATCCAATGTAATTGAATCCTGTCTTAACATTTGTACATTTACAACTCATTAACTCTACATTCATCCAATGTAATTGATTCCTGTCTTCACATTTGTACATTTACAACTCATTAACTCTATATTCATCCAATGTAATTGAATCCTGTCTTAACATTTGTACATTTACAACTCATTAACTCTACATTCATCCAATGTAATTGAATCCTGTCTTCACATTTGTACATTTCAACTCATTAACTCTACATTCATCCAATGTAATTGATTCCTGTCTTCACATTTGTACATTTACAACTCATTAACTCTACATTCATCCAATGTAATTGAATCCCGTCTTCACATTTGTACATTTCCAACTCATTAACTCTACATTCATCCAATGTAATTGATTCCTGTCTTCACATTTGTACATTTACAACTCATTAACTCTACATTCATCCAATGTAATTGAATCCTGTCTTCACATTTGTACATTTACAACTCATTAACTCTATATTCATCCAATGTAATTGAGTCCCATCTTCACATTTGTACATTTACAACTCATTAACTCTACATTCATCCAATGTAATTGATTCCTGTCTTAACATTTGTACATTTCCAACTCATTAAGTTTACATTCATCCAATTTAATTTAATCCTGTCTTCACATTTGTACATTTACAACTCATTAACTCTATATTCATCCAATGTAATTGAGTCCCATCTTCACATTTGTACATTTACAACTCATTAACTCTACATTCATCCAATGTAATTGATTCCTGTCTTCACATTTGTACATTTACAACTCATTAACTCTACATTCATCCAATGTAATTGAATCCTGTCTTCACATTTGTACATTTACAACTCATTAACTCTATATTCATCCAATGTAATTGAGTCCCATCTTCACATTTGTACATTTACAACTCATTAACTCTACATTCATCCAATGTAATTGAATCCTGTCTTAACATTTGTACATTTCCAACTCATTAAGTTTACATTCATCCAATTTAATTTAATCCTGTCTTCGCATTTGTACGTTCTGTGATCTAGATCATGACAGCAGCCTTCCAGATTAATTTCTTACCAATCTTGTGTCTGATAAATACAAGGCATTTTGGTTTTAGGATTCAAAGTATCTTTAGTATTTAATTCTTTTCAAATTACTTTCATATACCAGCCTTGTTTCTTACAAATCATCTAAGCAACTTGCTTATGGCCAGTTCAAAAGTTAACAATTTTGTGATGGCTTTCCATTCCCCATTGTTCAGCTGGTGGTTCTTGATGTCCTGCCTATGTGATGGCTTTCCATTCCCCATTGTTCAACAGGTGGTTCTTGATGTCCTGCCTATGTGATGGCTTTGCATTCCCCATTGTCCAGCAGGTGGTTCTGATGTCTTGCCTATGTGATGGCTTTTCATACCCCATAGTTCAGCGGGTGGTTCTTGATGTCCTGCCTATGTGATGGCTTTCCATACCCCATTGTTCAACCGGTGGTTCTTGATGTCCTGCCGATGTGATGGCTTTTCATACCCCATTGTTCAGCAGGTGGTTCTTGATGTCCTGCCTATGTGATGGCTCTCAATACCCCATTGTTCAGCAGGTGGTTCTTGATGTCCTGCCTATGTGATGGCTTTGCATACCCCATTGTTCAGCAGGTGGTTCTTGATGTCTTGCCTATGTGATGGCTTTGCATTCCCCAT
Source organism: Chiridota heheva (assembly GCA_020152595.1). NCBI lineage: Eukaryota > Metazoa > Echinodermata > Holothuroidea > Apodida > Chiridotidae > Chiridota > Chiridota heheva. Next base: position 3,109 of record JAIGNY010001730.1, on the reverse strand, counting down.
TGTTCAACAGGTGGTTCTTGATGTCCTGCCTATGTGATGGCTTTGCATTCCCCATTGTTCAGCAGGTGGTTCTGATGTCCTGCCTATGTGATGGCTTTCCATACCCCATTGTTCAGCAGGTGGTTCTTGATGTCTGCCTATGTGATGGCTTTCCATTCCCCATCAGCAGGTGGTTCTTGAATGTCCTGCGTATGTGATGGCTTTCCATACCCCATTGTTAAGCAGGTGGTTCTTGATGTCTTGCCTATGTGATGGCTTTCCATACCCCATTGTTCAGCAGGTGGTTCTTGATGTCCGCCCATGTGATGGCTTTCCATACCCCATTGTGCAGCAGGTGGTTCTTTATGTCCTGCCTATGTGATGGCTTTCCATACCCCATTGTTCAGCAGGTGGTTCTTGATGTCTGCCTATGTGATGGCTTTCCATACCCCATTGTTCAGCAGGTGGTTCTTGATGTCCGCCTATGTGATGGCTTTCCATACCCCATTGTTCAGCTGGTGGTTATTGATGTCCTGCCTATGTGATGGCTTTCCATTCCCCATTGTTCAGCAGGTGGTTCTTGATGTCCTGCCTATGCAACTGCTTTAAGGAGGTTGATGTAGTTTTTCATAGATAGCCCTCTTTCCATGTTAAGGTTGCTAAAGAAGAACTTTGCCGGCAGTTTTATTTTCTTTCCTGGCAGTGTCCTGCCATCTTTAGCCTTCTTATCCTTATCCTTGTTGGCATCCCACACAAGTTAGTAGCAGTGTGTAATTGCCACAAGACAGTTTATATGATACAGTTAATATAATATATTACCATTTCATATTTTTAGCCCTCTAGCAGTGATGTAGCAGCCAGAACACCCTCAGCAACTGTTGCAGCTATGTCTGAATTGCAGGTAGATACCTCAAACTTGGTATGCATCAACAGTCATGTTTCAAAAGTAATTAGGATTTACAAATGTTAGCAATTTTGGTTTTTGATATTGATAATAAAAATAAACATTGTAATGTTTGATTATTGTGTCACAACAAACTGATAACATTTTCATTATTTAATTTCAGAATGATGATGAAAACACCAATGAGGAAGATTTGGTAAGCAACTGCTCAAATATTCGTCTAATTATGGTGACACATGATGGTAGGTGACACATGATGGTAGGTGGCACATGATGGTAGGTGGCACATGATGGTAGGTGGCACATGATGGTAGGTGGCACATGATGGTAGGTGGCACATGATGGTAGGTGGCACATGATGGTAGGTGGCACATGATGGTAGGTGGCACATGATGGTAGGTGGCACATGATGGTAGGTGGCACATGATGGTAGGTGGCACATGATGGTAGGTGGCACATGATGGTAGGTGTGGCACATGATGGTAGGTGGCACATGATGGTAGGTGGCACATGATGGTAGGTGGCACATGATGGTAGGTGGCACATGATGTTAGGTGGCACATGATGGTAGATGGCACATGATGGTAGATGGCACATGATGGTAGGTGGCTTAGATGGTAGGTGGCACATGATGGTAGATGGCACATGATGGTAGGTGGCACATGATGGTAGGTGGCACATGATGGTAGGTGGCACATGATGGTAGGTGGCACATGATGGTAGGGAGCAATTGTGTAAATTACAAAATTTGTATTCAGGGTCTCATTGGGCGGGACAGGACTCCTCACTCAACTAGATGGTACATAATCCTTATTTGTGACATCACTGCACGATTGTTCTGGAGGGCGAGTGATTTAAAATTACAAGCTTGAAACTAGTGTCCAGTTATTCATTGATAAAAAGGTTCATTTCCATAATTGTACTTTCTTGTTATAACTCAACAATGGGCTCATAATTGCAGTTTGTTTCTTAATTGCATTTACAATAGAGCTGTGACCGTTTAGCGTGTACTCGCTACACGCTCGCAAATCTTGTAAACGTTTACTAAATACTTCATTGCGAGTAATCGTTTTTCATACATTATAGGCCTAGTGTCTTGCTGTTGAAAATCAATATTCATGATTCAAATCACACACACATTCGGCTGACAAAATTCCAATCAATGATTTTTTACAAACTCTAAACCCGATTAGCATAATCTTATTTAAATGTGCGAATCACAAATGCGCAGTAATCACCAATGAATGGGGATATTATGCACTTTGATTTCGCCGAAATCTGAGTAATCTAACTTGTAAAATGCACCGCGAATGTGCAGCAGTAAATAGTGAAACTAACAATAGGCCTAACGTTAGGCCATAAAGGCTTTAAATCCCACGCAATCAAGGCCCGTTTCATCGACCAAAAAACACTTGAATCGAGACAATCAGTACATTTACATGTAAATATTACCTGATGAGTCAAATAAATTTTGCAAGAAAGAAAAAATATTGCATAATAAATAAACAGAAAAAGGTTTTAACAAAGCTGAAATTCTGCATGCTTCGCAAAGATGGCGGCCATTTTTTCGAGAGGACTGATATTTCAGAACTTCATGGTGGTGGCGTAGTTTTAAAATGTTTTACGGCGAGGTTTATCATAGGCCTCAATATGCAAGATTTTCACAGAAGTTTGAAAGCCGTAGCGAATAGGACAAACAAGTTACGCGATGTTGAGTTTAAATGACATTGAAAGGAAGTTATCTGTTCTATCTAAACTGAATTTCCATGCATATTTTCCATAAAAATGATGATTTATACTGTAAAAGTAAACTTTTTACGATTTGGAAAGCAAAACTCAGCGTCTATTTGGGCAATGCAGTCAGTACTTTTGCCATACTAGTTGCGCGATTTTTTTACTTCGCCTCGTAGTTTTGGAACAATTTTGGTGTATTTCCGAAAATTACGGTACTAAACTCGTGTACACGATACACGCTCGCTTTTTTTGGCGTGTACACGTTTACTAAAAATCACTAAACGTTCACAGCTCAACCCAATTTAAATTCAAGATTTATATTGAAAATAGTGTATTAAGTATACATTCTGTTTCATAAAACTGATGCCAAATTGGTATGTTTTCTTACAAACAAAAAAAGTAGCGAGCAGCTTCTCAAAGAATTTGTTTTCTTTCCCTTCGATCTCTGTCTCACTAGTAAGATTTTAAACTCTGTCTCACAAGTAAAATTTT
>JAIGNY010001729.1:20000-23405 GCA_020152595.1 Chiridota heheva | reverse complement strand
TAAAATTTTCAGCCATTAAAATTATTTTTGATTTTTCAAATTCTTTGTTCTAAAGTTGCATACTTTGAAAATGATACTGTATTTTGATACTTCTGGAACTTTTTTTTTTATAATTTGAGCTTTTGCTGGTGACTAGAAAGCTTTAAAATCCATTCTTCCAGAACTATTACAAAAAAATTTAAAGAATACTTTAAAATTCCCTGCTGAAATTCAAATTTTGGCTGGTGAAAATGGAGAAAATAAGTGTATCGTTCTGTTGCAATAGTTGCATCAATAAAATTAGAAGACTTCGCATGCATTTTTCCTACCTTTGGCTTAAACCTATTTTACCATTATGTATTTCTTTAGAGAAATTTGAATTTGTAAAGCTGCATTGTGGGTTATGACAAGAAATCTCCCGATCGGGAGACCTCCCGGTCGGAAGATCACTCGATCGGGAGACCTCCCGTTTGGGTGATCTCCCGATCGGGAGCATGAAAACGACTGTATTTTGATAAAGTATTGAATTGCATCATTCTATTTTCTAAATACTTCCTTCAATGCAATAATTTACTTTAATTCTGCACTATTCTGGACATATAAATGAACAAAAGTTACATTTTAATTGCATTTGTTATACTATAATGCACCACGAACAAAGTTAAAGCAATAAGAAAAATGCAAAACTTGTCATTAAAGAGAGCTATTATATTTCCACCGCACCCTAATTTCCCATTTTAAGGCGAAAAAGTGCAAGATATAACCTGGAACTTCTTTATAGTTTCCCCTTGCATTGCCGTTTGAAATAAACGTTAATCTACCCTGATTCCAACTTCTGATACAGCCGATAATTGTCCAACATTACAATCTAAGCCATATCTTCCCTGCACAAGAAACACATTTGAATTTCTACCCAACTGCCCTCCATGTTCGATTATCATGCTGTAATGATGCACCAGCTTTATGAAATTCCTTAAACTTTTTCCCAATGTCCATATTTTTAAACGAGGGCTCAAGACTCATTTTTATGAAGAAGCATTTTCTTTGAACATGACTTCGTTGTAGATAATGGCGCGTGACAAATTATTTTGAACATTAAAGGGGAATTTAATGTTCTATCTGTCTTTCTATGTCCCAAAAAACTGACTTCATATTATGTATTTTTCCATCCAGTATTCTGGTATTTGCATGAATATTAGTTATATTAGGTACATGAAACAGACTGAGAATAGTACTATTCTCTAAGTATGCAATTAACATCCGTGACGTGGCGTGTGTATTCTTCATGTTTCAGGCTTTATCTTTTCAATTATGGAGTTTTGCAATTGTGTTGTTATGATTTTTATCAACTTCAGTAATCATTAGTAGGACAGGTAAAATTGTATTTCTATTTCAACTTAAATTTTTAGATTTAATCGTTTTTCTTTAACAAAGTTTTGAAATTTGAGCATGTTGGGTAATAGTTCGAAAGTTGGAATAATGCTGTTTTAAAAATTAGATTAAATGAATTTCATTGCATGTCAAATTTGTACTAACTACAATAAATTGTTTTAAATAGTCTGCCTTAAATCAATTGAAATAATTGCAATTGCATCTAAACAATGAAACACTACAGTTTGCTCTTAAAACTTTGAAATGAATCATGACAAAAGGTCATGGGTAGATGCTTCTAAAGGTATCAACATTTTCTTATGATTTACTGACAGTTAAAAGACAGAAAGAGAATGAAAAATTAATAAATTGTATTAATTCATATTTGTTTTCAGATTAGATGAAAAAATTAAAATGACATCGGAACGAAGAATATGTGATTATTGTTAATCGAAAAAAATTACTCCTCATGAGAAAGACCAGTTGTAGATTCAACAAAAACCGTCAACGTTACAATGTCTCTGATATTTTACGCCATATTGAATTTGGTAAGAAAGAAACATTGCTTATACTTTATTTGTATTTCATTAAAAAGAATATTAACAAGCTGTTTGGAATTCTTTTAAATCGAATTAAAATTTGCGAAATAAAAAAAAAATGTAAAAGCAAGGCTTCAATGGAGATAAGAGCGTCACGCAAATCAGTATGTGGGACACATTAAGCTGTTAGTTAATTGTCCGAGGCCTTGATATTTTCATTTATGTTTTAATTGTTATTTTCGGGTAAAAACAGTAGTGCGAAGTCTCACTTTTAATGCATTTGAGTTAACTTCTGCATAGGAAAGGTATAAACCGTTATCTAAATTGTCACAATTATAAAGACGGCCAAGGGAAGACCGCATTTAAGTAACATTACGATATAAACATTTGTTTTAGTTACAAGAGCCTTCCTTGTCCAAATATTTTAAAATACACTAACATCCCCAATGGTTTGATTGTTTACCATAAAGGAGCTTCACGTATGCCAATCAGACTTTGGCGGCCATATTCAAAACTGGCTACATACATTGACGATACTTCCATTAAAATGCTTACGGTGTCGGTATCCTTTCAAAATTCAAATATATGTTTCCTGTTTTATACTTTTGAAACTGTGCTACACGTTTATAATTTCCCGTCAAAGGTAAATGTAAAAGGAAAATTCACCGTTTTTTCTTCTTCTGGGGGTGGGGTGGGATGGAGGTCGGGTTTGGTGAGGTGGGTAGAGTGAAGTGGGGTGGGTCTATTTACTTTCTGTAAGCTTAAACAATATCATTGTTTTTCATATCGCTTGTATCTACTTTTGTGTTATTTTCATGTCCATTTAAATCAATATCTATTATAATTATTATTTTCATATATCATCATACAAAGAAGATTCTTTGTAAAACGTTTCTATACTTCTTATGGTCTCCACCATATTTGATATCCATTAATTATGTTGTGTTTTATCCTAATAAGTGGAAATGAGTAAATAAATACTTTTCTTATTGGACACTCACCTGACACATTGCTGCATCTTTCCAAGTAAACATATTACATATTCTACAACAAAGAACAAATCACTTTACTTATAACGCTCCTCTCAGTTATAATGATAAGCAGAGACCGAATTAACACTGTAAATCAGGAACTGCCCATCTGGCTGTCAACTGTTGATAAGTGGTTCCAAACGTTTGCATTTACAAAGCAAATAGTATTATCAACATACAAAAGAGAGGAAAGGATGAAAGTTTTGTTGTTCTTTGAAGTTAAACTATAGTTATTTTCATTATTATTGTTATTCTTGTTGTTGTTATTATTATTTTTATTACTATTTTTATTGTTGTTATTGTTATTTTTGTTTTTATATTATCATTATTACGATTGTTATTGTTGTTATTGTTATTTTTGTTTTTATATTATCATTATTATTGTTGTTGTTGTTATTGTTGTTGTTATTATTATTGTTGTTGTTGTTGCTTTTAATGAAATTATTATTATTGTTTCTACTATTGTTATTGTTGTTGTTGTTGTT
>JAIGNY010001729.1:0-17500 GCA_020152595.1 Chiridota heheva | reverse complement strand
ATGTTCATGCTGGATTAAGTCAGTAGCCGAACATATAAGCGTTGTATATGTATGATAGGAAAGTTTAGTGGTTGGGAGTCTGTGTTCAGAACGAAAGAAGTACTAGCTTTGATTCCCAGAAGAGTACTGTAGCTTTGTTGTGTCATTGGGCAAGGCACCAAATCCTGGTTGTCCTGGGTCCACTAAGACTGTGAAAATAATGCTAGAATTGCTAAGGTTAACCTGCGATGGACCGGTGTCTTTTACAGGGAGAATCATAACATAACATAACATAGCATGATGACGGGGTTAAGAAGGGTGAGTCACCTAATAAAAAGCCCAAGCTAACACCACCACCACACAAAAAAGAAAACAAATCGAAGACGCCAATGTTGACTTTGAAATTGTGAACAGAATTAGAGCTACATACCTACTCAGGCAAACCATTCCACTCATTAACAACTCTTTGCAAAAAGCAAAAACACCGAATATCTATCCGTGAGAAGTTTTTGGTCAACTTCAAAATGTTACCACGTGTCATATGAGGATTAGCTGAAACATGCAAGAAATTACAGGAAGTCAAAGCATCACTACCAGATAGAAATTTAAAAACTGAATCTTATCGCCACGTTCTCTTCTCAATTTAAGCGTGGTCAAGCCAAGACTTCGCAACCTAGATTCATAAGAGAGATTTCTTACTTTCGGGAATAAGTCTAGAGGCTCTTCGCTGAACCTGCTCCAAAATGAAGTTATCCCTCTCATAAATGGGACTCCAAGCCTAAATAGCATACTCAAGATGAGGCCTGACTAAGTGCTTATACAAATTTAGGACAACCTCTCTACCAAGAAAACACAAATTTCTTCTAATCAAACCAAGCATCCTATTTGCCCTTGCAAATGCTAAAGCACACTGTTTAGGAGGCTTCAAATTACTAGTAATAAAAACACCTAGATCCCTTTCTTGATCAACACAAGCAAGATTTGAACCATTCATGCAGTAATCAAAAGCCAAATTGCTCTGACCAAAATGAATAGCTTTACATTGATCAACATTGAATAGCTTCTGCCACGTTTGGGACCAAGAAACTAACTTTTCCAGTTTGCAACAGTGAAGAATCCCAGCATCATCAACAATTCTGTAGAGCGTAGTATCATCAACAAATTTACAAATCCTGGAGCCAAGGGAAACATCAATATCATTAATGAAGATTAAGAGAAAAAGCTGACCCAATACAGAAGCCTAAGGAACACCACTTGTAACCTTCTTCCATAGAGATACTTCACCATTAACAAGAAGTCTTTGTGACCTGTCAATTAAGCAAGAATTTACCCAACTGACACACTTTTCCTCCACACCAAGCGCTCTTGTTTTTAAGATGAGCCTGCCTAATGGAACCTCATCAAATGCTTTTTGTAAGTCTAAATAGATAACATCCACATTATAACCAGAATCAACTAGTTTTGTGACATTATCAAAAAATTCCAATAAATTAGAAACACAAGACCTCTTGTAAAAAAACCCATGCTGGGACGAATACAACAAACCATTGATCAGTAAATGATCTAGTACAACATCATTAGCAATGGACTCCATGACCTTGATCACTACACTAGTAAGACTCACTGGCATATACTTACAGGAAAAACTGTGGTCACCCTTCTTCTTTTTTAAATAGTAGTGACATTAGCAATTCTTTACAGAAAGAACACAAGAACACTCACGTAAGACAGCAGGATGTATTTGATCTGGACCGGGTGTTATCTGTTAAATCAAACCCTTCAACTTCTTGGACACAACATTAACTGAAAAATCAACATCACTAATGGATACTGGAAAGTGCACACTAAGATAATCCACAACATCATCAGCAAGGGACTCCTTAGTAAAAACAGACACAAAGTAGCCATTCAAAACCTCAACCATATCCTTACCACTATTGATAGTAACACCATCATTATCCTGAAGGGGACCAACAAGCTCCTTTTTTTTTTTTGCTTTGAGCGAACATTAAGAGTGATATGACTTAGGGTTAATCTTAACCTCTTCGGACAAACGTTTTCAAAAAGCACTTTAGTATCTCTTATCAAACATTTGTAAACTTTCCATGATCCTTATACCCACAAGCTCCGCAGGACACCCACTGTTTTTTATAACAAAGCCACAGCTTCTTCTTTTTTGGAACAGCCCGAAAAACCTCCTGAGACATCCACACTGGCCGATTACGCCTACATACTTCCTTTAATGGGACAAAGCTATTCACACCCTCCAAACCTTTAATTTGAAAAACATCCCATGATTTAGAAGGATCTAAGTCACAGAGCAAAGAAGTCCAATCGAATGACTGATTATTCCAAAGTGTGGCAAAGTCAGCATTCTTAAATCTAAAACCAGTTTAATACCTGGAGAAACCTTTGTGGAACAATACAGGTAAAAACTAATGAGGTCGTGATCACTACACCATACCTTACCACTACTTAGCAAATTTCTAACCATACTTTCTTCACTACTAAAAATCAAATCAAGAGAATTACTACTACGCGTGGGAAACAACACATGCTGGGTGAAAAAGCAGTCGGATGCAAGGTCCAGAAAATCTTTAACATGCAGACCACTAATACAAAGATTCAAATCAATGTCTAGAAAATTGAAGTCCCCAAAAACAATAATCCTTCTAGAAGCAACTTTCCTAAAGCAATTTATGATTGTTCTCAGGACAAGAATTTGGTGATCTATACAAAACAACAACAACCACTGAACTACCAACATCACCATCAACAATAAGCTCACACCATAGGCAATTAAAAAAAAACAAAAAAAAACTGAGCAGTCCTATCTATGGAATTAAAACTGTCCTTGACAAACAATAGAACACCACCTCCTCTACCATTGACATTATCTAATCTGTCTTGTCTGAGAAGTGAGTAACCTGGAATATGTATCTCTGAATCACTAATTTCACTATAAATCCAACTCTCAGTAATACCAATTATATCAGGTCTACTAATTGAAACTTCAGCCAGCAGCTCATCACGCTTATTGAAAATGCTACGAACAATTGAAAACATAACCATAATTCTACCACTAGAAAAACATTCCTTTTTCCAGAAACATGCCTGACAGTTGGGTTTGAACTTTCACCCCACGTGACTAGTTTAAGGGACTCAGATCCTTAATGCCGAATTGCCCTATTTACACCCCTAGCAAGAGCACGAGCACATTTCCTAGTTAAATGCAAACCATCTCTCATGAACCAATCAACCCGAGATTCAAACTTATGCCAGAAATGTACAAAACCGAACTCAAACAGACGACAAATACTCTGTAGCCAACTACTTATCAATTACATTTGATCTACCATAAAGAAACTGCCTTTACGTGGTTACACACCAACAACTAGAAGCTTACAACATCAGGGGTAAGCACCGGACCTATGAAATTGGGGGTACGCACCAGACCTATGAAATCCGGGGTAAGCACCGGACCTATGAGCCTAATCGCTCGGATGGATTGAACTTTAACTTTAAACATGTATGATAGAGAATTAAACGACCACAAAATCGTAACGAAGTAATATTGTTTCATTCATGAGGACTTAATGTACAAAGATGCAGCAAGTTCGCTTAGAAACAAGTTCTTTAGACCTGTTGACTGTTTGAAGAATGTGGGAAATTTATTTCGCTTAAACTATAAAGTGCACTTTGGATTTGTGGATACTTTAGTTTTTGTCAATGGTCTCATTCATATTTGATGGAAAAATCATCTACACTAAAGAAGTTTTAATGTAAGAAAACTCGATACCACACGGGGTTGCAAATGCAATGCAGGCGTTTTGTTCTGTGCAAATAAGACAACACTTTTTTCTATATATAACAGTTTACAATGTGCAATGTGACAAATTTCCAAGCTCAAAGACCGTTTTGAGCCAATCACTATAGTTTGATAAACCTGCTTTTTGCAATACTGGAACAATGTTACTGGGCAACTATTACCCCCTTCCCCCTCCCCCTCCCCGCCTTTTTGTCGTTTTCCTCCAGAGTATGTAACATTAAGCGATGCTTACATTTAAGTATTGAAAAAATGTCATTTGGATAGTATTACCCGCCAATCCTTCTAAAAATTCAAAAAGTTAATTAGTCCTTGGGTTTTTCAAGTGGGGGTGTTTTTCGCTAAATCCCTCACCACCAAATCGATGGCGTAACCAAGTAGGTTGCTGGAAACGTCTCAGTGACCGATACATGCCGCTGGTGTCTCTCTTTCCTTCCGTCCCTTTTCCCTTCTTTATTTTTTTCCGGGGTGCGCCGTCACACAAAGGTCTGGTTTAATGTAACATCTCTTTCATGTTGATATTATTATTATTGATACAGGGGGGCGCTAATTGCCAATAAGGTACTGATGAATAGCAAAGATCGCTGAAGAAAAAAATAAATACACATTTATTAAAAAATAATCAGACTGATTATCTGAAAACCAATGGCGGGTTTAAAGGGGCACGTCCCTCAAAACAACCATAATCAGTTTGTATTCATGATTTATATCCACCACATTTCAAAATATTATTTATATCCACCACAACCCAAAATATGATTTATATCCACCACAGCCCAAAATATAATTAATATCCACCACAGCCCAAGATGTAATTTATATTCACCACAACCCAAACTATGATTTATATCCACCACAGCCCAAAATATTAATTATATACACCACAGCCCTAAATATTATCTATATCCACAACAGCCCAAAATATGACTTATATCCACCACAGCCCAAAATAGTATTTATATTCACCACAACCCAAACTATGATTTATATCCAATACAGCCCAAAATATGACTTATATCCACCACAGCCAAAAATATGACTTATATCCACCACAGCCCAAAATAGTATTTATATCCACCACAGCCCAAAATATGATTTATATCCACCACAGCCAAAAATATTATCTATATCCACCACAGCCCAAAATATGATTTATATCCACCACAGCCCAAAATATTATCTATATCCACCACAGCCCAAAAAAATATTTATATCCACCGCAGCCCAAAATATGATTTATATCCACCACAGCCCAAAATATTATCTTATATCCAACACAGCCCAAAATATAATTTATATCCAATACAGCCCAAAATGTTATTTATATCCACCTCAAGCCAATGTATGTACAGTTCCGTTTAATATGATTTAAAATATATTGCATTGTAATCTTAAATGTGTTACGATTTTGAATGCTTTTTGTGGTACCACATTGATACTGTTAGTCCCCAAAGCCCCACTCTTATGCACACACATCAAAGGGTCCCGCCCAAGTTGCCCCCACTAACCAGACGTCCCGTCGCGCACAAGTTTATTGCACCTACATATTTCCAATATAGATTTTGAAGAAGCCAATATGTTTATGTACATTAGATTCCAAAACTGAGCACAAGTATTTATTTTGATTTTGAAAAGAAACCTTTCGCAACAAGAAATAAAAACATGTTCATTCACCGATATAGTTCAAATCATGTCAATATAGTTCTGATTATGGCAAGGATTACTGTACTTGCAATTACTGTAACTTGATTATATCAACATTATTCAAGCAAATAAACTATCCAAAGGTATAATAGGTCTGTTCTCTTTTTTGGAAGGTAATTTTCTAGATAGTAGAATACATTATTAACATAATAACTTGCTTATATGCCGTTTTGCACCAGATAATTTCTAGGTCCTACATAGCATTTCTGATAGAGCCGAAGCTCTCTTTTCTTATAGAGCCGGAGCTCTATAAGCCCTCGATATTTGATGGGATTTAACTTAACTTACATAGCATTTATATGTTACAGATAAGTTACAAAAGCAAATTATAACCTTTTTATCGTAAATGCAGTACTACATTTACAAAGCCATCATTGTCCTCCTATTTAAACAGGTACGATTCAAGCAAGATATCTCATCGGCGGAATTTTTTTCATTTGCTCTTAATTAGTAATAAATGATTTGAAAGAAACTTGAATACTTTTACCAACTTTCGATGCCCACACCTCTCCCTTGTAGTCGTGTGGAGAATAAGTATACTTATCGTGAACGACCTTCTATATACTGTCCCATATGTTAATTATCATGTTGTACTTGAATTATGTACGTGTCAGTCCATACATTATTACCTTATCGCAGTATATTTCATGGGTGCGAGTGTGTGTGTGAGTGAGTGTTTAAAATATTGTGTCGCGTGAACATAGAAAATCCGTACAAGCTATAAAGTTGAAACTTGGTGGGAGGGTGTAGGGTGATGTAAGCTATGTTCCGCACAAGTTGGGTCATGTACTGTAAAAGTGGGAGGTCAGAGGTCAAATAAGTAATCAAACGTAGTAAATAGTAGTAAATTTGGTGTCATGCGTCCTGGGTCATGTCCCACATATACTAGAGTATGTCATCTAAAGGTCAAAAGTCAGGGGTCAAATAATTGATTGAAAATAGTAAATTATCTGTCGCCCTTCCTGGGAAAAATCCATAAGTGGTATTGAGTTGGTACTTAGTGGAAGGTGATGTAAGGTTGTTTCCTTTACGCAATGGAACATGTCACTTGAAAGGTGAGAGGTAAAAAAGAAATTGGTGTAGAATGGTAACATTTGATCCGACGTGTGCCATGTGAAACCGTGTTTGCAATTGAGTTGTAACTTGGTTGGCTGATGAAGGACAATAAACATTTGCGTCTTACCAAAGGTGTGACATATCCCTTAAAGGTCGAATAATGATGGTAAATGTTGCCTTTGACTTACATTTCGTTGGAAAAACGTAATTGCTTTGGTATTGATCCTTAATGGATTGGTGGAGCTTGTTATGTGGTGGTTTGGTTGCAAGGGTCATGCAGGGTTGTGTCTCACACATTTTGGAACATGCCACTTGAAGGTCAAAGGTCAAATAAATGATCAAACGTAGTCAATTTTGTGTCACGCTTCCTGGAAAAATCCTAAGTTATATAGGCTTAATTGGTACTTGTTGCAAGGTAACGTATGGTTGTGTCCCGCACAAAATAGGACATGTCACATAAAGGTCAAAGGTCAGAGATCAAATAATTGATTTAATAGCGATAAAGTTTGGTCAGTGGCGTGCCAGGGAAAAAAGAAAGGTGGAATTGGTTTTTATTTGGTGGGTTGATTGAGAATGATGTAACGTTGTGTTTCGCAAAAGATGCAAGATGTTACTTAAAGATCATTTTTTAGAACCTACAGTCAGACAGTGATGGTGCTTTCCTCATTTGAGAAAAATAATCTTTAGTTCCAGTCAGGGGTGGCGGAAGTTGTTTTAATTTGGCAGTCTGGAGAGCACAGGATTTTAGAGGCTCTATTCCGACCGCTACTGTAGCATTCACATAATTCAGCTTCATATCAAGATATAAGTCCATTAATCCACGGTGTCATGGTCCCGTGTAACCTATAAAACGACCAACAATAAACAGTTACGTAATAACTTATTTTTCAAGCCAGAAAAATCTTTATAGAGTCTTTATTATATGAAATATTTACATAAAGATATACATCTATCAATAAAATATGTGGTATCATCAGCATAATGTATCCTTTCAGAGTCCTTTATACCAGCTTCAACAGTTATTCAACACTTCGAAAGAAATCACCATTAAGCTATCATATTGAACAGAATGTAGAGAATTGCCTTCAGTGGCGTGCCTAGGGGTGGAGGGGCTTTTGGAGGTTTACCACCAAAGAAGCAACGTAGCTCTCCACCGTCGGCCCCCACACAAATTTTTCAAAAGATAATCAATTAACTAAAATATTAAATAAATCAGGATGTTATCATTTTTATTCGTACAGTTGTATGTACTGAATTATCGTTATTTTTCAACTTTGCACCAAAAATCCTTTTGGGGATTTTGGATCACAAATCTATACTTTGGACCAAAAGTCTACATTTTTGACCAAAAATCTTCAAATCTTGATCAAGAATCTTCAATTATGGACCAAAAATGATATATTCTGGATAAAAGAATGACAATTTAGGGCCTATTGTATCTTCAAGTTTGGACCAAAATCAACAACTTGGTTAAACTAATAGCTAGTCACGCCTCAGATTGCATATAACTCCCAAAAAATTGAAAGGACTACGGTATGGAACCAAGTATAAACAAAGAAAACTAATGGTTTAGTAACCAATTTCAGGGTAAAGAATGAAACATGAATACATGAATAACAACAATATTTTGGCGATGTCATACGGTCCCAATATGATAGGTATATATCAAATATCAATATAACATGCAGTAGGAAACTATGAGTAAAGTCACTGTTAAAACTATTACATATATGTCCAACCCCTTTTGATTTTAGCGTTGAACCTGATTTAACTTCCGCAGACAAAACCGTTTAGTGACGGTTTACAATATTACAATAACATTTTTGTTTTATTTTTCAGCCGATCAATAGAAAATATAAATTGTAGAGGTCATTGTAAATTCAGTACAAAGCTAATAGATAAAGCCCACACGCACACATAGGTAATTTAATGTTGATGCTTTTATGCAACCTCATACTGTCATTAGGATTTTCAAAATTATCGATTTTTTTCACTGTCAATTCTCAAACTATAAACAGAGCAATTCACTGAGTTTGTGACCTTGAATTTTCACAACAATTTTGAATAAACTTGGAAAATAAACAATGAAATCATGTATGTAATCATTAAGATGTTAATATGTTTGAAGCAGACAAAAAATCAATAAAGAAGAAAGGTCGTTATTTTTCCAATTTCTTTTCGCCCTGTTCGCCCCAAATGTGGATCCATTTTCCACAAACATCATTCTTGATTTACCAGTGACTATGAAATCAATAAATTTGGCCCTCGACGGGCAAAAATGGCTCAGCTTATTGCTCCCCTCGTACCGGAATAGGCTGCAGTCCCTCCGGCAAGTCCGCCAGCAATTATACCTGCCGGTGTGATAGTAAATGTTGCCCCCCATAAATTTGGGCCCCTCGGACCTTATTTCCTAAGGGATGTCTAGTGAATTTGGTCCCCTCGGGACTGATTCTATTAGGTAATTTAATGGTGTGTCTGTACGCTTCCTTCAATTAATTTTGTGTACTAAAGTTATAAGCTAAAAAGTGATAAAAAGTGCTAAGCTAATACACTAAAGCAAAAAAGGCGTGCTTTACGCAAAAAGGCAGTGAGATTTAGCGTGAAGGGAGAAAAAGGGCTTTTTCTTGCAAAAGGGGAACAACTTGTTGTCTCCAAATTTCATAGGAAAGAAGGGCCGAGCTCAAATTTTCTAAAGGACTGTTTTTACTATGAGGGGGGACCAAATGAACTGGATAGCTACGGCTTAATTATCTGGAGCCCAAATTTCCTAGGTAATAAGGGCCGGGGGGCCAAAATTTACTGGGGCGGGAATTTTTTTACTTTTACACGGGCCCTCCTACGGTACCAATCAGAACACCGCCAATTGCACCAGTTGTTCGTTGGGCTGCACAACATGTCTCCCTTCCACCCTCCAAGTCACCATTCTTCATTTGAATAACACCTTTGATATGACCCATTATCGGATATTATTTGAGATTTGGCCAACTCCTGTCGCGATATTGTCACCAGTTTTCTCTGCTGACTTGGCAGTTTCTGCTGCACAAAATGAGGTTATGTTATTCAGAGTATCACATTTTCCGAGAGTGGCCACAGAAGCGGTACCATATACAATTGTCCCTACGGCTAGCGCAACTAATTGTCCAGCATGTCGAACACTTGATTTAGAAGCAGCATTTGCAGTAAAATCAGCACACTCCCCCCAATGCTTCATTGATTGCGTCCACCTGTCTTAATGTGACAGTGTTCGCGACGCGACTGTAAATCCCACTGTAGCAACGGCACCACTAACTGTCTTCAATTCGTTACCCATCTCTCAAACGTTTCTAAAATAAAATAAAAAAGTTTTGGTAAATTTTATTCTTTGATATCCACAACTGTCAGACTGTAAGGCAAACATTTCAAGATAAGTAAGGATGATAATTTAATCAGTTTTTGTATGTCTTCTGATATTAACAGTCTTGAGCATTAAGGTGACCTTTAAGTTGATATAAGTTGATACCAGCTGATAATTTTCTTGAATATACCAAAATTTGGAGATTTATTCAAAATTAAATGAGAGTAGGAAATAGGATCATTCGAAGCCTCGAAAGCTGGTGCATTCTAATTCATTACAGGTTCTAAAATGAAAGAATTATTTCCGTCAGTTACGTTTTCTGTTATTTGATAGAAAAGTATCAAAGAAACAAATTGGTGGAAAAAAACAAAAACCAATATGTTGGCATCTTATTTCGTTTTGGGGTTTTCCCGTAGCCCCAGAGCAACTTTTCGCCCTGCCGACAAATATCTCATGCCTCCTGTCCTGGCGGCAGTGGCTTAAAAATTACTCCCTTTGTTATATATGTCAAAAAGGTCTTGTGTTTTATCCGCACTGTATGCTGCATGTATACTGATATTTTCAACATAATTTTAACATGTATACGCAGTTTTAAGTTAAAGGTATATGGACAAGTACAGAAGTTGATAGTAACAAAGTTGTTTTACTTTCGCGAAATTGAGCATGACAAAGCAAACTATGTTACAAACCTTTAAAGAAACGACTGATAAATGTCTATGACTGAAACTTCACAATAAAAATGGCAGCTTTCATAAAATGCCTATGCCAGAGTAGAGCTCTTTGAAAGACGGCGTGTTCTCACAATAACAGACCTCTGTCTACATGCATGCTGAGGGTATATCAACATCAAATCCCACACAAAGAAACACGTACTGCAAAATCTAGAGGTTGAATTCGGCAATAGCCTGAATTTTTTTACAAGTAGCAGGGGCAGACTTTTGATATTGCCTGACAATCTGTCGATGGAGACGTTGGCACTGAAATTCATAAAGATAGAGCAAAAGTTTGAGAAACGTTGTAGTATGGATACAGCCAGAGATGGTTTACTTCAAGCAGCAGCATTGCATTTAAGCGAAGAAATAAGAGGTTTACGCCATGAACAGTCCTGGCTTTCTTGGTCCGAAGAACGAAACGAAACACATGTGGACCTACTGGCGTCCTTGAAATTGTTTCTGACTACTTTACGTACTGGAACTTCACAAATGTTTGAAAGTGACCAGTCATCTCGCGTGCAGAAATTAGTGTGGTCATTACCTTAAAATATAATTTATGGAACAACATTCGGACAGATGAAGACTTCAAAGCATATTCTACTATCATGTGCCATCAAAACGCTGACAGGAAATGTAGAACTTATCAAATTTGTCGATCGTCTCCGACATGACTTTTCATATACAAAGCTGGAAGAAATAGACGCAGCTATCTGCCTTCAAAAGATACTCACACAGGAGGAAGACAAAGTTGCCTTTCCTTCAAGTACATATCGAAGAGTTCCTACCGTTTTAGCTTTTTGATCGTCAGGAAGAAACCCTTAGTCATTGGACCTGGGACATCACACCGGGTGAATGACATCATTGTACAACCACATGTTTCAACGACTGAACTTCCACCGGACCGTGCAGAGTTACCCAGAGATAAGAGACAAACCCTTCGCAGCAAGGCTCATGTCGTTCCTCACTATTATTGTGGGGATAAAAAAAGTCCACCATCCATCACACCGATACAGCCTGGTCCTCTGGAGGCCAAGGAGGCTAGCTTAGCAAAGCGTAAAAGTATTGCATGGTCGTTGGTGTGCCTTAAAGGTCATCTAATAACCACACAATCAACTCTTGGACTGGATTCAATATACAGACAAGTTCAAACAGGGCTCTCAAAATGGATATTGTCAGTTACTTACCCACAATCAATGCACCTGCCACTCAAATGTCATCTGTCAAATAAAGTTCGCAACAAACGAAGCACATCATAAATTCACTCAAATTGTAAGAGATTGTCTGCGTGTTTGATCAGGCCCAAAGCTGCTGAAATAATCTGGAGCAGCCAGGATGAGTTTGCTGGCATTGTCCTGCTGGTGAGTACATTTCACACCATGTGTAACCGACTTTCCATTATCGGAAAATGCTTTAGAGATGCTGGGCTACGTGATATTGCTGTTGATTCGGGTGTGTGTAATTGCAGAGGGCTCAGTCAGCAGTGTTTTAGAAAGCCGACAATATGATTGTGGTGCACGAATCCATAAGATTATCTATGAAGGACTACTTCGCATTTTGTGATCAAAATTCCAGCAATTGATGAAAAAAAATCATCTTGATGATTTATTCAAACTGACGGAAATAGCTCAACTTGCAAGACAGTTAAGTAATACAGTAGATCATTCGTCGTTTGCTGAATTCTTAGAAAATGAATCTTGCATAGTGATTCTGAATCGTTTTAAAGAGTATCAGCAACTCTTGCGAAACGACAATCGGCCGTTAGCATCATCGTGGATGTCGTGTCTAAATATCGTTGAGCTTCTATTTCTATTTGCGTTGGTGCAAGCATCAGGAGAGTGAAATTGACCACTGTACCTTCATTCTATACGCGCAATAATCCGTAGTGCTTCGCATACGACAAGAAAAATTCGTTTTCTTTTCGCGTAGTGACAAATGTAATTTGTGTAGTGACGAGTGTGCAGAAATTTTTGAAGCTTGATGAAATAAAAGTAGATAAACGTATTATATAGCTTTAATTATCATTGGCAAGAGAAAATGCTAATATTTTGACAATTGTACTTACAATAAAGATATTTTAAGCAAAATCTTATTTCATGAAGCTTCAAAGACATCGTCAGTATGCGGAATAATAATTCAGTATTTCGCGCCAATTTTCGTTTCAACTAAATAAGACATTCGTCAGTATGCGGAAAGGGACAATTTGTGCGCAATATCTTTCGTTTTACCATGCACAAATGTCAAAGCTTCAAGACGATTATCCTGAAATTTACCAGCAACAAATGAATGGCCGTTTCAGTGTCTAATTGAGTGCACACAATACATTTGGCAGGATATTAATTGATCAAACTGTTGAAGAGACAGTGAACAAGGATATCCAAACAGTTGGTGAAACGAAGGGCTTTAGTCTGAAGACCTTTACTCATATGCCAAAAAAAAAAAAGACAAACTAAAAAAACAACAAAACGATACTGAAATCTGATCATCAATTGTTCTCAAGAATGTTACTGATTGCTGTCACTCAAAAGTTGGACATGAAAGAAGTCCTTCATCGTCCTCTAGGACTGTTGCCATGGTCATTAGCAATCTGCTATGGAACAATAAAAAAGACAAACGGACTGCCTTTGCACGTTATTTAGAAAACAAAGCAGCATCTAAAAGCAGTGTGGCGTCACCTTCCGTGACAAGTTTTGATAGGATGGCTCTTGTTCAAAGACTGCATGGAACCGTAACTGCATATTTGGGGACATTTCGGAACAACTACTGAAAATGGTCTTGAAAAGCTCTGTCGCAAGTAAGAGAATAGATGTGGTTTGCGATGTCTACAAAGAAACATCGATAAAGCATGCAAAAAGAGTGAGGAGAGGGGCTGCTGCTAGAGTTTCATACTGCACAATCTTTAAAGGTCACAGAGTGAAAGAATGGAGAGGCCTATTGACATGTCCATCCAGCAAAGAAAAGCTAACACAGGACTTTGCCAAGACAGAGCCATATTGACGGAAAAATCTTGTATGTAGCATTCCGTAAGAGATGCATCAAAAACTCGAAGACATAAGTAACAGATATCACAGATCTACAGTGCAATCACGAAGAGACGAAGAGGCAGATACTCGAATGTTGTTGCATACCAAGCATGCATCAGACAATGGCGCAAAGTCAGTGACAATAGTAGCAGATGGTACAGATGTGCTAATATTGTGTTTTGTCTTCAAAATATCAGTTCAATTGTATTGCCTTCATGTAATATGGTGCCAAAAACAGAACGAGACTCATCGGTATCAACAAGCTTTTTGCTACACTTGGGAATAATGTTTGCTGTTCACCATTAACTTTACATGCATTCCCTGGTTGTGACGCAGTCAGTGCCTTCTCCGGCCAAGGCAAGTTAAAGGGACTAAGACTTATCCAGCAATGCAAACAATTCAGAGATGCATTTATAGAAATAGGTGAGGTATAAGCTCTTCGATAACATTCAGGAGTTTACGTGCAGATTGTACATTGCACTCACTCGAATATGTAAGGTCAATTATCTCCGATTTTAAATGTGGCGAGCCAAGAAAAAAAAAGTGGAGTCAGGGCAGCTTCCGCCATGTGAAGATTACCTTCGTCAACATGTTTTCAGAGCAACTGATCAAAGTGCTATATGGCGACGAAGTTTGATTGCTACTCCAGATGTACCTTCTGCTGTGAGAAATGGATGGATAGTAGGAAAAGGTGGCAACCTTGAGATTTGCTGGATGGCAGGTTTACCTGCTCCACAAGTGGTCCTAGAATTTATATCCTGTAGTTGCCGCCAAATTGTCAGCTCCCACATTGCAATTGCGAGAATAATGGGTTGAAATATATCAATGAATTTAGGCTCAAAGACTGTTCAAGGCTGACTTTGGAAGTTGACATTGAGCAAGACGTTGTTAATGTAGAAGATGAAGAGGATTATGAAGAGTGACAAATCAAAATTAGTGTTTTGCCCAAGTAAAACTTTGCAGGAAACATTGTTGATTATAATGTTTCTTTAGTAACGTCGGCGAGCAAACAATGTTATTGCATTAATATAGGTGTTCTTAAAAATCCACGACATTATATAAGATGATTGGCATGACACTGAAAGCGGCATATGTGGTAAACGCATTGCTCAAATGTTGTATGCATTGTACCCAAAATTGTGATTGAAAGGCACTGAATAAATGGCTCTATTTTGATTTTTCATACTTATTCTGATAATTTATAGATAGCATATTCTTATGAACTTGTTTATAATCTTTAAAAATTGAACGTAAGAATTATCAATTAAACCAAATCATTTCATGATTTATCATCACAGTAATAGAAGGTGAAGATGTGATATCAATTCCTGTTAAGAAGACACGTAATACCATGGAGTTCCAAATATGAAAGCTTTAAATTTAAAAGTATCTAAATCAACATCATATTAATTATATCCTGTGTATATCTTGCTCTTTCTCATGCTTTATAGCTAAACTTATCCTTTAGCAGCTTGGACTGATATCAAAAACACCAACAAGGTAAAGATGACTGTGACACTCGCTCATGTAAAATATGCCTTGTAGCACGTCCCCATGTTACTTCAAGTAGTGTAATATTTAAGCCTGGTTCATTCCAATGTTCTTAGGTTGATAAATGTAGTTCTTCACAAATAAATGGTTCAATTAGATTAAAATTTACAATATTATACATTTTGTTAAGAAATGACCAAAATTGCCGCATTTTGTTGGTCATTTTAACCGCCATCTTGGATTTGTATGTTGCTTCGAAGTCAAAGAAACTCCTCCTGACTTTAAACTTGTCTTTAAATGAAAAAAGCATGGAACTAAATTTTAAAAGCGAGGGGAAGGAGGGAGGAGGGGAGGAGGAGGGAGGGGGAGGAGAAAGGGGGGAGGAGGGAGGGAGTGGGAGGAGAAAGGGGAGGGAGGGGAGGAGGGAGGGGAGGAGGGAGGGGGGGAGGAGGGAGGGGAGGGAGGGAGGGGAAGGAGGAGGGAGGGGGGAGGGGAGGGAGGGAGGGAGGAGGGGGATTACTTATGCAATTCGCAGGATTGTATTCTGACATGTATAATTATACAGAAGCTTTTATAACTCAAGTATTAGTTTACTGCAAGAATTCCGGCTTAAATGTTGAAAATAAAGATTACTTCTTTTGCCATCGTATGGTGACTGAGCCTCATCTAAAAAAATGCTCAATTAGAAAGCTTGCCAGATCAGAATTTATTCTGATTTTTGTATTCTTCTTCAAGATATTATTGAAGAATTAATTTCATTTGATTATCATTTGTTTAATTTCAAACACTTTATTCTAGCGAAAACAATTATAAAACGTAAACATTGAGTAAAATAAAACAACTTGAAAAATAGATACAAATAATCGAGTAATATTTAAATATTTGAGTGAATATAAACACATTGGTTGAGGAAAGTAGAAATAGCTTTCTGAAGCTTATGGGTGCGGAATAAATACCCAATAACAATTCAAAAGACATTGTACCCCTCTTTTAACCCACATTCTTCAGTTTATTTCGAATCTCCAATCCTTCTCAACTCAACTAATGCAAAATCGAGAAAACCATATATTCCATATATTCACCTTTCCATTCCGCATACAAAAAGGCTATTTGTTGTATTGGTTATGCTAAGCCACAATTCACAGTCTGGATATGAGATAACGTTTTATGATATACAGAAAGATCAACATATCTTATCACATTCTGTATGATGCAGTATAATTTATCGATAGCAACATATATGTAAGGGTGGTATTCTGTATTTCATCAGCGAGATCAAAGAAATACTATAATAAATATTTTAAATTAATACAATTAAATAATTACTAAACAAGATAACTTTTTTCCTTCAAAGAGAATCTTCCTTTTTTTTTATTTTCAGGCACCAATAATTATAAAAATGGTAACTATGAAGATAAGATCTGTAGCTGTGTGTTTATTATCAACTATAGTCCTTATTATTACCCTGTCTGGGTTGGCGGGAGAAAAAAAAACAATTAACAGTAAAGCAGAGATAATTATTTTCAAAGCTTTCATATTTTGTTTTATAACAGGCCTCAAATGAAAGATTCATTTTGTGCTACTTTTTTATGATGAAAGATTGGCTGGATTTATTTGGCGTGGCTGGATATATCTGGTGTGGCTGGATATATCTAGTGTGGCTGGATATACCTGGTGTGGCTGGATATATCTGGTGTGGCTGGATATATCTGGTACCCATCTCTTATTAAAATTGTTATTCTAAAACATAAAGACGAATACCAAGGAGTAAAATGATTAAGTGATAGTGAAAAATTGGTTATTGGTGTGAACATTTTCCAATTACCAAAATATCATTCAGTACTGTTGTTGTTTCATATTCCAAGCTTCGTGGACCCTGCAAGTATGAACACAGTCTTCAGTGATGACCTACTAATAAACAGTCTTGGAAGACAATTTCTCTATATTTGTATATGCATCTTGTAGGCAACATTGAATGATTTGCAAAGTGATATACCAAAGACAAAATGTGCACTTACGATCTGGGTCATAACGAACTATGCGACGTACTACCCAAGGGTATTCTGTTAGTAGACTACCCCTGGAAAATGGGAGCTTGGTAGTATATTGTTGATGCAGCTTACTTCGCCAGGCATTATCAGCAATTTTGGATACTACCAAACCTTGGTGTTTGGAAAATGTGAATGAATAAAATCACACCACTTGAAAGTTTGTGAAGTCATTTAAAGTGCCTCAAATTGAAAGTTAATGTAAATAAAGGTAATTTCGCACCCAATGAGAAATGTTTTTAGCCCAATGTTGCAAAAGGCTTACATCTATTAGCAATATCCTCAAACAAAATACTAGTGCTCACGTGTTGCAGTACGTATACAATATC